>JAPYYQ010000920.1:0-73861 GCA_030522585.1 Anagyrus pseudococci
TATATATATATATATATATATATAGAAAGCGGTACGAGAAATTCCAAGCGGCGGCCTACTTGGAAGGCGCACCGAAAGCTGCGGATTAACAGGTGTATGCTTTTTTGATTTCGTGCGCCCAGGCGCATGCCCCGAGTGAAATATGGCCGGAGCATCTTGGAAAAATGCGCGGCATCGGGGACTCGAGAGAGAAACTATGCAGGTCTAGCAGGAGCAAGAAGAAGAAAACAATGAGGTTGAAGTCCGCCGCGATTGTAGTTTTCGAGTAGTTAACGGTACCAAACCGACCATAGACGTGCGATTAGCTTGGCGAAGCTCTCGAGGCTAACGTACTCTGTCTTTCTTTCTCTCGATAGAAGGGATTCCGTTAAAGAAAAACAAAAACGAAGTAATCGAGTGATTCGGATCGAAGTAGGAGTGCGCGACACGTGAGGGCTATGGCGAGCCGATGTTCCCACTGGTATGCTTCACGCTCCCATTAAACATGTGCACTGCTGATTAGACACACGTGCTATCGCACGATTGAGGCTCGGCAATATAAAACACCGCAGTCCTCGTGGGGGGGGTGTATATCGTTAGAGGGAATCCAATTTTGTGCGACGAACAAAACGACATCTACCGAGAGCGATAAACGCCGCCGGCGCGTGTGTCACGAGGACGTGCTTTTTAATTAAGCTCGGGTAGTTTTTCTCTCTATCTCGCTCTCGATACCGGGCTCCTCGAGGAGAAGCTCGCGTTCTCCAGAGCCTACGAATCGCGATAAACTACCTCGTGAGTTCTGCCAAGTTCTCCAAGTCTCAAAGAAAGAGAAGAAGGCGGGGGAGTCTATTGTCTTTAATTTTGTAACAGCGAAGTTGCACAAATTCCAGCTTACATTGCTCAAGGCTTTCGATTGAATTCGTCAACATTTGATACACTGATTTTTTTTATTTCTTTGTGAAAATTACTTTGAACGAAATAGCGCCGAAAAGCGAAGTAAGAAGAAAGAGTAGCGTACGAAGAGAGAAAAACAAGGAAGGGAGCGAGAATAAAATCGAATGCGAAGTTAATGCGCGTACGAAGAACGAGAGAAAGAAAGACGAGGAGGAGGAGCAAGGGCGAGCGAGATTTAAGAGCGAGGAGCAGCTCTTGCGCAGAAAGAGAGAAAGAGAGAGCACATCCTTGAAGGGTTAAGGCCGCGCCGCAGTGGAAAAGCAACAAGCCGTTTCGCCACGGAATTTCAGAGCAGCATCCTTTCGCACAACGTGTATGTGTGTGTCTATACATGTATACAATATATATAAGTAGACTAGCAGAGAGCGCACGATTCAGGCAAGGAGTAAAGAAACTCGTCCGGGATGAGGTCGAAAGAGCTCTCGGGGCCACTGTCTCTCTCTCTCTCTCTCTCCCTCTCTTTTTCTCTATGGTTCTCTCACGTGCAGGCGCGCGCGATTCCGGATCGTGACCGGCGCGGAGTCTGCTGATGCGCCGCCGATGATTTCGGAACGCTCGGCGCCTCTTTTCTCCCTCGCCCGAGCGAGAGAGATCCTCGACTCTACCGCGGGAATATATATATATAAGCCGATCGAGTGTCTGCGATTTGCTCTCCCCCTCTCTCTCTCTCTTTTTCTTTGTGTGCAGCTACCCGCGGCGGGTTTTCGCTCTGTCGTGCACTTCGTGGACTTCGATTTGCCCCCTCTGCTCGCGTGAGATGTCTGATATCGGTTAGAAGAAATAAATCAGGCGCGCGCGAATATTGGTGAGGCTGTGTGTGTGTGTGTGTGTAATTAAAAAAGAATAAAGAGCTGAATTTACAGTGTTTAATGCAGTGTTTTAGGGCGAGGGGGGGGAAGTAGGTGTGTTTTTAATCGTGGCGATAGGGTTGCGCAATCGGAAAATTATATAGAGCCCGATATCGAGGGAATATAAATTAGATATCATCGGGTAGCTGATGGTGAAAAATTGGTAATTCGTAGAATGGAATTGGATTATATTATACGTGAGCCGCTGTTGCTGGTCGTATCGGATACATTGGACAATGTTTTTTTTTTTAAGTTAGTCACGCTAGGTTAAATTTCTGGTTGATAGTGGCACGGAACGTTTAATATTGTAGAAGCAAGTTTGGCTTTATTTTATCATGTTATTCGAAAGCTGCGTTTGTGCGCTAGGAAAGCACGTTTAGTATTTTTTTTTAGAATTTCTTGTTTCCTAAATTAGAGCCAACCGACGTATCCTATTTGTCCGGCTCTCTCGATAATGTATGGCATTGTAATTGTGAATGTGACGTGTGTAGTGGCTGCTATTTAATAAACTAGTATGGAACACTGTAGCCGAGTTATGCTTTTTAATTATAATGAAATTTAAATTTTAAATTTCAATATTGAGCACAACGCGCTGGCTACAGGTAAGTATTACGGCCCACGTATTTTTTTGAAAAAAAAAGCGTATAATAGCTGTCACTCCTATTTTGCTTAAATCGGATCTGCATCCGGAATCTATATAAATTATTCAAAATAAGCGCAATTACGCTCTTCCGAAACCGAGTGCGATACCTACCAAGTTATTGATTAACTGTGTGACGATGAGCTCTAGCCTACGTTGTATTTCATACACGAAAATATAATATGTAGCCCGTAGATCGAAGATAAAGAGAAAGTAAGATGGAGAGAAGATGAAATGTCGCATCAGTATTCTAAGCCATAGTCAAGCCTGCCATAAACAGCTATATGCGCGTTATATGACTCTTCGGAAAGTTGCTTTAGCCGGCATACGTATACCGAAGCGGCCATAGAGCAAATGACGAGATGACATTGCCAAGGCGTGTATAGGGTTACGTAAAAAATGATTTTCAAGAACGGCGATTATTCGGTCGTGAAATTTTTGAAATATATGAAAAATTACTTGGAATTTCTGGATATACATACACGTGCGTCGATGATACGAGCGGCGAGTTTAAAAGCCGATATTTTTCTCTCTCTCTCGCTCGAGCAATCGATCATCCGACTGAAGAATCGTCAAACTGTACAGTTAAACCGCGCGTCGAGTTTCTTTGCCTCTTCCGAAGAATGGCGCAGCAAAACCTCTCGGGGTGAGGCATTAAATACTCCGGCAGGCTCATTCTGCGCTGGGGAGCCCCACGAAAAAGCCGTCGATTGCTCGAGCAATGCTACTCCGAGCTTTATCATCCTAAAAACGTCAATTTCTTTTTTTCTTCTCGGATCAGCGCCGAAATAGCGCGTAAATTGATTAACTTTGTTATTTCCATTCCACCGCGAGGCATAAATTTGACATTGTCCGACGCACACGTGTCCAAATGGCGTGTTTAATACTTGTTAATCGGTAGTCAAGCCGATGTTAATGGCGATCGGTAGAGCGCCCGATCGGTCCCGCATATAACGGCAGCGCGCGTTTAATGGCCGCGGCAGAATAAACATAAGCAATCGTAAATAACCAGTTAAACAGTGCGCAATACACTTGCGTTGGTGTGTAGCAGCTGCGCGCATACCCACTTAGGCTGACTGTGGCGATCGGTAAAAAAAAAGGAGCAATCGTCGAGCTATAGATCGGTATCATCTGTCGGCGATCGGCATAATATACGACTTTAGCCGCGTAATCCCCCGCAAATCCCCGCGAGTCTGTGTGTATACGTGTACATAACGACGTATATGTCAATTTAAATATATATTAAGCAAGCGGGCAATTTTCACAGCACGCGCGCGTTCGATAATCGAGGCGACTCGGCTTGAATGATCAAGCGGCGCCTGCTCCTCCTCGTCGCCTTCTAATTGCGCCGCTGCCGGGGCTCTCTCTCTCTCTCTCTCTCTCTCTCTCTCTCTCTCTCTCTCTCTCTCTCTCTCTCTCTCTCTCTCGCGCTACACTGCCACACTGGCGCCTGACTACAGATCGAGCTCTCTCTTTCCCTCCCTACCGCGGATTTACGGCTTTAGGAAAGCAAAGAGCGACAAAGGGAACGACGACGCGCGTCTCGGGCTGGTTTACAATGGTACCGAGACGCCGCTCAAGGTCTTGAATTGCTGCTCTCTCTCTCACAACGACGACGGAGGGGACGTGCTTGATGCCCCGCGCGACACTTGTCGCCTACACGCTCTCCACACCTTCGCCGAAACGAATTTATAATACTGTTTATGGCGTTTTCTGGAATCGAGCTTTTCCCATTCTTTATAGCTTTTACTTTTTTTTTACAGAGAAAAGTAACGACGATCGGTATGCACAATGTTTCTTTTTTTTTATGCTTTCGAAGATATTCCATCTAGTTGAGAAATTAACAGTCGCAAAAGATTACATTTTCTGAGTTTTTTTGTACTACGCAGCCCAAGGAAGAGCTTCTCCGGCATCGAATTTCCAAAATTAAATTCAAAATTGCAGGTAGACCGAGAACAGCCAGCAAAGAGATATAATAGAAGGGCTCGTAAGCCTTATTTTGTAAGGTGAGAGAAATTGATCAAAACGAGCAAGAGAGAGAGAGAGAGGGAGCCCACAGGCCCAGTGAGAGGAACGCGGATGTGGATGGAAAACGCATCGCGAGAGAGAGAGAGAGACCAATCAATCTGCACCTCCAAGGCGCGCACGCATCGAACGAACTTCTCCGGTTTTGCGCTCGGTTACCGGCCAGCAGCAGGCGCACGAAACGATCGCGCCCCGATAAACCTCTTCTTTGCCCTCCCCCCACTCTCGATACCTCGATCGCGTTTCGCTCTTGCCCTCTCCTGTATAAGAGAGCGTGACGCGCCGAGGCGTATAAAAGGCCGGCAGAGAACCAGCGCGCATCGCCGAAGAGATGCGAGGGCGCGATAGATGCCTAGGAAGCCGAGAGCCCCTCTACCGCCCGCCCCCCTTGGCGCATCGTCGTCGGCGTGCCGATCGGGGAGGAGAAGAGCGCGGGGAAGATGTTTATCGGGGGATAGCCTCGGCGGCTAGTCGAGATGACGGCGAGCTTCTTTCCCTGGAAAAGACCGCCTCTCTCGGCTTATCACAGCTTGAGATTTTCCCTCTTTTTCTCTCTCTTTCTGCTGCCGTTATTCTCTCAACGATCGCCAGGGAGATTGCTTTATTGAAAGCCCTGATGAATGGGATTATCTCCAGTGTTCTCTGGAATTTTCAATTTTACTCGAGAGTCACGAGGATTAAGGGTTGTTTGTTTATTTTTTCAAAAATTTTGTTTTCATTTCGCGACGTTTTGCGGCGAACAAGCGCGGGTGGGAAGATATTGCGAATTGCGAATAGCTATATTGAAAGTCAAAATGCGCTGCAAACTTCGTAGTTGCCAAAGTCAGACCCTTTCGGATGCAACCCCCAGTCAAAATGCACGCGTGATTATTTCATTTTCCTTTTCTCGTTCCCTCCCCGCAACCCAAAATAATCCGAAGCAAGAACTTTGTTTGGGTTGGCAAGGCAAAATTTTCCGCCGGAATAGCCACAATCTCAATGAACCCCCTGAAGCAATTCGTCACATCGTTTCCGCGGCATGGCACGACCAGTTGAGTATCCATAACCTATGCGACGCGCTGCTGCACAATCGAGGATAACGAGGCGGAATAAGTTATTCCACGGCGTCTTGCCGCAACGGGGCGGTCCAGTGAATACAAAAACGAATTATCGAGAAGCGCGCCGGGAGTACGTGGAATAAATAAGCGTATATGCCACTTTTCGTTTCAACTTCCGCAGACCCGATCGTCACTGCCTTTTCCGGACCCCAGGCCAGTGCGAAAGGTATACTTCAAAACGGACATCGCCACTTCCGTCCAGTACTTCCAACGGACATAAATTCAGCTGTCTTCTCCAGCGACAGCGAACCCTGTGGTCTCCTGCGAGACGACGATAATGCTAAGGTTAGTTCACGTTGCGCGGAATCATCAAGCTATTCCATTGGCTTTATTTTTTTTTCTTTAATAGCATCATTAATTTCAGGTGTTTTTATACGGCCGACCGAGACTAGCGTTATTTTACAATCGAAACAACTCGTTGGACAGATTTAGAAACTTTCAAATACCCTGTGACGATTATCAAAATTTTACAGCGACGGGTGCCGTTAAAAAGAATGTCAAGATCAACTATTGCAAACCCACGAGACTACGGAGCCAGTCGTTTTCGTGCAACGGAAAGTCTCGTTCGTACGCCAAGTTGATAGCTGAGTACACCGAGGCGATAGAAAAGGAAAAGGCTGCCACGAGAAATAAGCCAGAGCCGAAAAGCTTATTGTCGAGAATACCATTTGATCCTCTGACGGTCGTGTCATCCTTTTCAGCCAAGTTTAATAAGAATAAGAACGTGCCGACGAGCAATCCCATAGTGTGTCCGAATAACAAGGAAAAAACGGACAACAACAATAACAAGGGACCACCGAAACGCGATTATTCGACTGGAAACTGTTCGAGCATCGAATCCAAGTCAAGTAGGCAGAGATGCGCCATAGAGGTGACAAAGGACAGGCCTAGGACGAAGGAGAAACAATCGACTTACAAAAAGTCGCGGAACTACTCGACGGTCGTGAAAAATTTGGAAAACGAGTACGATCTGTTCTGCAGTTACTTGGACCTGAAGAAAGGCAACGTCTTTAACGAGCATGATAAGTACAGCCTGGCGCCATCCGTCAATGACATTCACCTACAGGTTCCAACGAGAACGGAATCGAAAAATTTGCAAACTGAATCCCGGTCGAGCCTGGATCCGTTGACGAAGTCGGTAAGGAAGCCGAGCATACACAACATAAGCCTCGAAAAATTGAAGAAAAGAAGAAAATCCAGAGCATCGGCGAAACTCGCGGAGATGACGCATTTGATCAAGTCGAAAAAGTTGTTCCATCGTAATCCAGTGGTCAACTACCATACGCAGCCTCGGAAAATCGCCTCCTGGTCGCTGTCGTACAACACCAGCAATGTCCTGGTACTGCACAAAAACGCAGGCCAGTTCGTCAGCGGTTCCCAGAACGTCCAGGGATTATGCGGGAAACATCCATCGGCGCTCGACAATAATCCTGGCACGCTTGAGAAGCTGCTGAAGACAATGGTATCGCGGCAGCGCTCGGTTTTGTCGCCCGGACAAAAGATAAGGCGAAGGAAAAAATTGTCGAGCATCTCGAAGGTAACGCGACACATAGCCGAAGAAATAGACGTGAAGAAACAGGAGAAAATGGCCGAGGCACAAAAGAGCGAACCTTTGATTAAGGAGCTGGCCAATGCACACGAGGAGTCTGCCACGAAATTCACCGAACTTGCTGGGAAAAAGGTCGGTAAAACCGTCGCACTTGGCTCCGCGATCGAGCATGAAAATCTGGAGAAAAGCAAAGTGGGAGACAATTATATGCCGCTGGCGGAGAAGAGAAGAAGAAACACGAGATTCATCAGCGATTTGATTCCGAAGGAGTATCATTCGGTGAGCACGGAAATGACGGACATCACTAATTGGAAGCCGAGCATATCGGCGCTGCAGCGCTGGATCGAAGTGGCGAATAAGAAGTCGAGCGAGAACGGGGAATCGGGCAAATTGCCGAATCGAAGAAAAAGACGCGAGCTAGATTACAGATACAGATCGAGAAAGATACCGATACCGCTGAAACCCATCGAGAGGCTCGACGAGGAGACGCTGATCGATTACGGGCTGACGGTGCCGACGCGAAAGCCGAAAAATAAGGAGAAACGAGAGGAAAATAATAACGACAAGCCGAGCGCCGGCAAGGAAATTGTACCGAAGAAAACGACTTCCTCCGCGACGCTGCAGCAGCTGCCGGCGACTGATGGCTTTTTACGCGGCCACTCGACGAGAAAGATTACCAGAGCTGCGAAAATATCCGGTGAGAAGTCGTTGGAGCCGCTCGAGAGCGCGAAAACGGGGACAATTAACGAACAGCCGGCGCGGCAGACGAAGAAAAATCTGGAGATTGGGTCTAATGAAAATCCGGGAAAGATCGTTAATTCCTTGACGCCTGCTAAAGCGGATAATAAAGGATCTACCGGGGAAAATGACAAGGAGCAGAGGACAGGTGTTAACGGGGCCTTAGCGAGCCTCGAAAAATCGGCGAACGATATGAAGCTTAAAAATGTGAGTAACAACGAGACGAGTTTAGCGAAGTCATCGGTCGAAAGTGACGGAAGTGAAAAGCAGTCGAAAGTTAGCGGGCCGGAAATGAGCAGAGATTCGGATGTGCCGAACAAGAAGACTTGACGTCTCAACCTGTAGGCGAAGTAGAATCTTTTTTTTTTAATTTTAACGATAAAATTTAAGTAGAATAAGCTGTACATAATTGACGAAGTTAAACTATTTGCCCTCCACTAAAAGTACACGCGAGTTGTTAATGGAATTGATGTTATTGTTTGCTGGTGACGAAACAAGCTGTAGAAAGAATAACCACGAGTCAACATAATCTCAAAGAAACGCGTCCCAGTCAAAATGGAAAACAAGAAATTCGAAGAAAAGTAAAACAGCCCGTAGGGGGTGTGGGACTGAATACTCGCGCGTCATTATACGTGGGACTAAAAGCAGGCTTACACACACACACCAAGCTTCAAAAAGGCCTGCAATCGAGGCTGAGTCACCCTAGACCGTATATACAGCCCGAAAAATCTCGAGACGGCAACAACCCGGTTATTACGACGCTTGGACGTGGCAAATTGTGGCGCGATGAGAGGTCAGTGTATAGTCTCCTCGGCTTGGACGCAGCTGCTATGATTGCGGCTACTTTTGTAAGAGCTCGGGTATTAAGCGAGGTCTTGATTGCCAAATTGCGGCGCGTAACCGTACGGCCCCTGGCGCGAAAAGAAAAACAACGGCTCATCTCCTTTTTTTTTCTTCTTAATTTCGCCAGAAGTGTACCCAAGGAATAGCAGTCGACTTAGCTCGATAGACTCTCGTAGGGGAAGAAAGGAGTCGTCTCATTTTCACACATCATACAGTAAACGGGAGGGAGTGAGGCTGCTGGCGAAAACCGGCGACTACGCGGCGAACAAAACCTCGCGGCTTATCCGAGCTTGTATCAATCAGCCGCGGCGTTCATCACGTCGCGCGGATCCGTTTTTCATCGCGCACCTCGATCGCGCGAGATTCAAATGACCTTAGCGCTGCAGAGAAAAAGCCTCTCCTCGGTATACACCGAAGCTGCAGAAGAGAATATCGCCTCCCCCTTTCGTATACAAGCGATGATTTATCATGCAGCGATGCACGTCTTATAAAATATATAGATACCGCTGCCGAGAGAGAGAGAGAGAGACGCGCTCGCGGGAGTCCCGCTGACTCTGTAAATTCCCCCAGCGAGAGAGGGAGTAAGCCGAAACTCGAGACGAAGCAGGTAAGAGAGAGGGAGCCCCTCTGACCTACGGCCGCTGCATCTATACCCCTGCCGTGACTCTGGAATTTTAAGAAAAAAAGGCAAACTGCAGAGAGAGATGGATAGCTTGGCGACCTCTCTTGATACGCCTGCTTTTCCATCTCCCTCGAGGGGACTTTTTGGAGGCGGGCCGGTGTTTTTTTTTCTTCGTAGAGAGCGGCGCTTTGAACGCGCATTCCACAGGCTTATAAGCTCCTATACCGGTCGTTCTGCTTATTTCAATATATTCGAGAAAAAGGGCTCCTCTGATTTCGTCTCGTTGGATTTTTTCAATTTCGAAATAGCCGGCTACCATAATTATGTCTCTGTACCCCGCTGTATATACCTGAACCACGACCTACCCTACCCTACGCTGTATCGGTCGCAGCTGTACAAGGACACTTTCGCCTCCCATCTCTCCCGGCTCTTTATTTGTTTTAATTATACGCGAGAGGAAGACACATGGTACACGCACTCGCGGACGGAAGAGTGAAAATTGATTTTGCGTGTCGCGAACCTGCAAACCGAGCCGCAGCTTCGTCCGAATATTAATGGCATTGTTTTATCGCGGCAATAATAATCACCTAACACCAAGGCGCCCATGCAAATCCAATTGCGAAACGCTCGCTTGCTTAATAAACCCTTCCCTCCCGGAGAGACTTGGCGGTTTTGCGGGAGCATCCTTGCTTTGAGGCTTCTCTTAAATAGAATCGTAATTACGCGCCGCATGCTGATTGGATAGGAAAAAAAAAATAGAATCGAGTGTGGCGCAATATTATATATATATATACCGTTTCAGAGCAGGCCGCGTTAAATTGTCGCGTCTGTGTATACGTGGAAGCAAGTCGGCGAGGATTAATGTGGCCAAGCCGCAAAAATGCCAGGCTGATCGATCGACAGTGTATACGTATCCCCTCTGAAGCATCGCGAGCCTCGGCAGCTGTGAATTATGCGCCGGCAACACTTTATGCCGATCCCCCCTCCTCCCCGATATAATTCACTCGATTCTTACATACTTGCCAACTCAGCCCCCCCGCCTTCCTACTCTACGTTTTCTTTGGGAGTACTTTTTTTTGCAGCTCGCAACTGGAGTGTCGGTGGGTAATGCGATTTATGACGAAATTAGAGCGAACGCTGAAAATAAAAGATAAGAGAGGAAAATAAGCGCGTCCCGATGCAATTCGTCGTTAAATATCACCGGCGATTTATCAGGGGTATAGAGCGACGTGTCGGAGAGGAATCGGTATTACGGTTTGACTCGAAAGGACTGCGTACAGAAAGTTCGCTCGAGTTTATGCAATTTTTGCGAATGCTATTTTCTCTGAAATCAATGATCATGGTGAAGTTAGAGGTGGAGGGGGGAAAACCGATTCGAACCGATTCGCCTTTTTTATTTTCTCGTCTAATCGAAAATCTATATCTTTAATTAAGCGCGTAATCTGCGTTTTAGCCCTGCTGAATTAATAAATCATTTAATAACGATCTCTCTCTTTCTCTCCTGCATATATATAAAATTTATCGAGAAAACGGCTTCTCCAAGCGAAAATATTCTCGCTGTTTTTCCGATACTAGATTTTCACCGGCTTCGGTAACCACATATCTATACCTCAAGAGAGAGAAAGATTTATTCACCTCGGCTTGATAAATATCGCCCGGGGCAATTCAATTGCGCCGAGGAGAAAAAGATAACGCAGGAGGAGTGATCGGAAAGAGATGATGGCCACAGGCAATACTAGAAAAGCATATCTTTTTGCAGGCATGTGTGTGTGTCTCTCTCTCTTTCTATCGCGAGTACAGCAAACGCCAATTGACTCGTTCCAATGCGTGTTGTTTTTTTATCGCTGCAGCCTGGCATAAGGAAAATGTAGAACGGCCGGGCAAATTAATTCGCCATTAACGAGGGTTTGTTGCGCGGCTTTCCAATCTTTGCTCTCTAACATACAAGTAGCTATATCTCCTCTCGTAAACAAATTATTCCAAGATTTCTTATTGTCGCGAAATCGAGATAGACCCCGAGAGATCGCGGCATACATAAAATCGATAAAAAGCTGTAGAAACACACCCCATCCCCGGCCGATCTGATGTCGCTATACGTGTAATTTAATTTAAACCAGCCGCGAGGGAGATAAATAAAATCGCCGGCTGCAGGTTTAACGCTTATAAATTTTCCTCCCGCGACATAATCGCCACCCCCTCCCCCTTGCCTCGCCCGATCCTTCGTCTCTCGATTCCACGAAAATTCCTCGCAATAAAATAAACGTCATCCGCTGCGATCTTGCTGCGCCTACGATGACGGTAAGAAAAAAAAGCGAATCGGCCTATACGGACCGAGAAAGGCTTCGCGAGCTTTCGGAATTCGCGCAAAGTCCCGCGCAGTCACGCTTATATGCCGCAGCTCTTCCTTTTTCTTCTCTCTCTCTCTCTTCATAATATACAACGCCCTCGTGGCTAATCCTTCGTCATATATGGGCTCGGGACTTTGGGCAGAGGAGCAAAATGAAAAAAAAAAGTAAGAAGGCACGCGCACACGAGCGAGGACGATAAAATCGCCGAGGCCTAATCCTCTTATAGCAGCGATAAGGGGACGTTTTCGCGTGTAGGCTTATATATACGCGAAATTTCGGCATCCTCGTGCGCGTATAAGCGCAGCTGCGCGTTGTATGTGTATAAAACGACCTCGGGCTCTCACTCGCGATCGAAAGGATATTCGGGTAGTGTAAGGAAAAAATAAGCGAAAGAATAAGGATGGGGAGAGAGGGATAAGCGCTTATTTAGGCTTCGCGTGTAAAGCAATAAGAGGCTCATCTTGGCAGCGACACGGAGAGCTCTGTTGGCGAAGCCACGATATACCACACTTTTTTTTTCTTTCGTTCCTCGTGTATATGGAAAATTTAAGGGCAATCTTAATATCGGCGCGTTTTTCCCGAGCAAGAAGAAGGTATACACAGCCGAGTGTATAAAAAAAAATACGCGGCGTCAGAGAGAGAGAGAGAGGGACAGGAATTCGCGGGACGAAGGATGCGCTTAACGACCTTGTATGCGCGCTCGCGCTAATTGAGTGGACCAAGAGAGAGAGGCCGATAAGAGAGCGGTGGGAGAAGGAGGATAGCAATACACATCCCGAGGGCTGTAAATCGATTGGCGCTGCTAAAGCCCGCGGAATGCGGCTGGCTTTCTTCCGCGGCGTTTCCGTCCACCTCCTCCTCCCGCGGGAATTGCCATTGAGATTTTTCGCATTTCTCCGCGCTTGTAAGACACGCGCGCGATCTATACCTCCCTTGCTCCTTTTCTTTTTGTTTGCCTGCGGAAAAACATTGTGGAAATACGTTTGACGACGAGAGCGGAAGGTTTTTTGCGGCTGATGCGAGAGAGGACAGATATCAGGAGCGAGTTGTGTGTATACGAATCGAGATTTTCCGATCGGCTCTCCTCTCGAGATGTCTTCGTTAAATTGTAATTCATAATAAGCTTGTCCCCGCTCGGTTTCGTCCTCTAAACGATCAGCGATCCGCATCCTGATTAATCGCTTCATTTTCTTACTCATTATCAGTCGGCGTATCGCATACTTGTCATTAGTCATGTTAAACTACCTTCCAAATCGCCACGTGCCTTTTTGCCTCGTTTCTTTTTCCCTCGAGAAGCGATCTTTGCAACATTTATCAGTCCTGCAGAAAACACACGTGGTCGTTATGCCTTTGACTACGGATCATTAAACAAGCGAGAGAAAGAGAAGCGATAAGAAACGGGGGGAAAAAAATCTCGCGGAGGATATAAATGGCACGAGGCTGTGTTAGTGTACATACGCAACGATCCCTGTTACCCGCAGCCGAGTGTATTCCGAGAGCGCGAAATAACGAATCGGCCATTGTCGCGTCAAGGACACCTCCTCCTCCTCCTCGATTCATCCAGTCGCCCAAAGTCCGAGATTTTCTGCCAAATTGGACGCTTCCTTTTCCTTCTTGCTATTCGACAATATTGCTCTCGCGACAATAAAGTGTGTTCGGTAATGGAACGCTATCGGCTCTTTCGTGTGTATACACGCCAGTAGGATATTTTTTTACCGCTACCGATTCTCCTTGGCTTTCATTAAAATCGGACAATGGCATGGCTCTCTAGGCTATTGAATCGCGATTACTAAGCGAAACGCTGGATTGGCAGCGGAGTCTCGCGCATAATCCTCTCGGGCGAAAGAAACGCGAGTTTTAATTGAAAAATCTCATTTCGCTTCGGCCGGCAATTATTTCAAGCGCCGGGCCTCTTCCTATACAACTCCTTCTTTTTCTTTTATTCCAGTCTCTTTTGTTTTTGGACGCGAAAACGTTCTCACACGAAGCTGCTTAGATTCGACGTGTTATATGAAGTGTTTTTCGACTCGCTCCGTTATAGTCTATCGATCGTTAAACTCAGCGGGCTTTCCATCGCAAAGTGCGTATATATAGATCGTAAATATAAAGTATATACGCAGGGAGAGGGCTAACCGAGCGAGATTACCGACGAACATAATCCGGCCGCCTCTATCGCCGAATACGCCGAAAGCCAATTTACTCGCTGGCTGCCATATCTGTAATGAAAATCGAGCTTCCTCTCTCTCTCCTCTCTATAACCTGTGCTCGCCTTTTCACGCGCCCCGCGATTTCGTATACAGCCTGGCCTCTCTAGCGTTATGTAGCATTTTTTTTTCTTTCATTACTTCTCACCCACACCCGTGTGCCGCGCGTGGGCTCTCGGAGGTTGGCTGTATACGTAACCGTATACACAAAATTGACGTTTCTAAAAGCGAAGCCATTCATTTCCTATACATTATTAAACCACGCAGCTTCGTTATGATATTCGCGACTCCTTTTTTTTTGCTACTTATTCTCATTTTTGTATGTGCTTGTATAACGATAAGAAAAAAAATAGATATACATCTCTGCGTAGGTATTGGCCATAGGCACAGAATAAAGCGGTTATAGTTAAACATTATAATATTTCTCAACATTACGCTTTCCGTTTCCTCTCAATAAGTACCTTGTTATTTCGCATTAAAATGCATTTATGCGCTAACTGCGCGAAATAAATAAGAATTATTAATTCATTTTGAATGTTAAACATTCGGCCGGCGTCGTTAAGCCGCCAGCCCCGCCGACACTTGTCTCTCTAAAAAGAGAGATGGATTTTTTTTTTTTTTAATAACCTCGTTTTATCCCGATGTTTATGCGTCGTTTCCTTTTTCTTCATATAAACCCGCCAGCCATCGCATACGGTCCGAGTGATAATCTCGCGGAATGACGCGATAGGCCCTACGAGAGCAATGAAATGCATTTATTCAGGGCGGATTCGAGCTTTGACGCGCGGAACACCCAGAGACAAGGTAGAGAGAGAGAGAGAGAGAGAGAGAGAGAGATGAGAAGAGCAGGGCCGATCTCGTTATGCGATCGAAAGGGCTTAGTCGACTTCCCCCTCGCCATACGCGGGACCACCCCCCGAGAATCGAAGAACAATGTATCTCTCTCTGTCCGTCTCTCTTTCGATCGCTGCCGATCTGTTGCTCTCGGGAATCGATCGGCCACGGATATGAGGAAGCGGCGTGTGTATCGGATGATTGATCCTCGGTTATGCGGAAGACGCAGACTGGTGCATTCGAATTCCGAGGTTGCTTTGATATTGTTTTTTTTTTTTTTTTCAAGATGATGGAAAAATTATTGGGTTGCAATAGAAACATTTATGAATGCAAAGAGCGTACGATGAACAATAAATACACGAACAATATGCCGCAACTGTGGAGAATAAAAAAACCAGCAGGGAAAGAGACGAGAAAGAGGCAAAAATAAATGAAAAAACAACAAGCCATCCGATGGCGCCAGTCGCGCGAAGAGTCGGCTGAGAAAAAGCTTATTAACCCGCGGCAGGATCTTTGCCCCGCGTGGTCATTAGCATCTGGCCGGCGCTCAGAGGGGCGTAGAGGGGAGAACGAGAGAGACTCGGAAAAACCGGGACACACGGATTTCTCGCGAGAGTATATAGCGCTGTCGAGGAGAGCTGCTGGCTCTTTCGCTCCATCTAAGTCCGCGCGCAGCAGCGGCAGCGTTTCTGTCCCCTCACAGCTGACTCGAAAGCGTCGGATGATGTCACGAGAGAGCCTGACTCTTTCTCTGTCTGGTGGGCTGTGCTGCCACTGCTCTCTCTCTCTCTCTCTCTCTCTCTCGCAGAAGAGGAGTAGGAGGGCTACACCCACTTGTATATACCTCGACTCCTACGCTCCTGTACACCTCGCGAGAGCTACGAGCTACGTCACGCTGCCTACACTTTCTGTATACGTATGTGTCAATGTGTGGTTGGGTGTGTTTGTGTTGTTGTTGGGAGGACTAACTGTAAGGTGGTTGAATAGAGGGGTTGAGTCTTGGAAGAGATTGGGCTGTAGGGGAGCGAGTTATTTTTTCTTTTTTTCTTTTTTTTTGTACAACTTAAGAGGTGTCGTTACACCGTAGAAAGTTGGAGAGTTTATAGGTCGATAAAAATTTTGTTTTTGGAACGTCTGGCGAACGTTGGTTGACTTTATTGCTCGTGTTTATGAAAGTGTGGAAAATTAAATTTTCGGTTTATCGCCGGTTACGTTATGAGAAAGAAATTAGAGAGGTGTATAGCTGTTTGCTCGATTAACGAACGCTTCCGCGGGCCTATTAAAATCGAAATTAACGCTGTTTAATTGGATGAAAACAGTCTTAATGTGCCGGCAATTACGAGCTTACCAAATGACAAGCACATTTTTTTAAAACCGCTGCAAAATTTATCTTTTCGTCCGGGAGAAAAAAACAGGAAAAAAAAGGAGCGGGGAAACGGTCAAAAAGCTCAAAAGCGAAGCTTTCTTAATAACCTGCCAATTAACCAGCTATATTTCCCTCGTACGCCCTTACTCGCTTTGCAAACCAGCCATAAAATTTTTCTTAATTAATCAAGAAACTAAAAAAAACAAAAATATCAATCCAACTCCATTGGCAAACGCATACGCGTTGATATTGAAAGGCAGCCAAGTAGCGATCGATTTCACGGAGGCACTTGAGCGTGCGTATACCGAGGAGGGGGAGACGCAATGATCGGCGCCTCTTGTCGCGCCTCCTCCTTTGTTTTCTCGAGAGACGCGTTGCCTCTCCCACGCACGAGTGAAACCGCGACGCCTGCAGACGCACACAGAGAGATGAGAGAGACAGCCACGCGCCCGCTTGCTTACGGTAAACAACGCGCGCGCGCGCGCGGATATTATATGCCGAGGAGGATATCCCCCCACTTGGCTCCTACTCAGATCCTTATTGTCTTTCCGTCCTGGAAGTGGAAGCTGTTATTTCTCCGCTGGCTTTTTGTTATTTCTCTCGGCGATTGTTACTTCTTCCTTTTTTTTTTCTTTATGTATACGCTGTGCCCCCCAACGCTACGCTGAATCGGCCTATACCCGAGAAGTTGGGCGTTCGATATTGGCGTTTTATTGGGTTTTATTGGGACTGACGGTTACGTGCGATGAAATTTTAAAAAGTCAACGTCTCGCCGCGTGGAAGCGAGTAGACAGAGCGAGAGGAAAAGGAAATGGCGATGTGTTGAGGAAGGTTTTGGTAGAGGGGAATTTTTCTCCTCGTGCGTTTTATATATATAAATGTGGCCGCAGAGCGTGTTTTCTGTTAAGCCACATGGTTTATAAGCGAAAAAATATGGCTCTCTACGTTTATGCATAAATCTACCGACGAGATTCTGTTACATCTTTATTAAGGAATTTCGATAAATCAAAAAGATATATACCGGGTAATCAGTAAGAACGTTTATAGGAACGATTGCTTGCATTGGATTTTGAAAGAGAGAGGGAAAAAATCTTTTTAATCGGAATCGTAGAAACGGGCATTAAGCAATCTTGATGTAAGCGCAAAGACTTCGCTTGATTCGCCGCAGAAAATAATTGATTTGAAAATTATAGAAGAAAAAAAAACGAAGCTACGCATGTGTATATACGTATATATCCGAGAAGCGAGCTGAATAAAAATCAAATTATTAGTCAAATTAGTCGTGGCCTGGGAGGCTGCGGGCCCCCGGAGTCTGTCGTCGGCAAAACTGGGAAAAAGGAGAGTCACGCATAAATAGCTCTCGCGAAGATATTTTCAAATTATTTTAATCGAGGTTCATTCCGACTATAGTGGGCTACGAGCACGAGGCATCCAAAAATAAAAAAAAAAGATAGACGTATAAGCACACGTACGCAGCCGAGTATTATCGTTGACTTATGCGATTACTTTTCGTCTTAATTACTTCGTTTTTTTTTTTCGTTGATTCGCCGAAGTTTCTCAATCGTTATATGAGCAATCGTTTTTAATAAATATTCCTCATTTTCATAATGTTTGCCTGACCGTGTGTGTTTTTTTTCGTGTTTTGCGAATGTATTAATACTCACTTTACTTAATAAATTCTTCGATAAATCGCTGGGATGCACATGAGGATCGCCTATCCATATGTGAGATGCAAAACAGCTTCGGCTGAACTTCAGAGCCGATGGCAAGCTGTGTTTCCTCCTTCGTATTAAGCGCAAACGACCAATCTGAAACGAGAAAAAGAGACGATTAGAAAACGTGCGTTCGGCTGATTG
This sequence comes from Anagyrus pseudococci, assembly GCA_030522585.1. Classification (NCBI taxonomy): domain Eukaryota; kingdom Metazoa; phylum Arthropoda; class Insecta; order Hymenoptera; family Encyrtidae; genus Anagyrus; species Anagyrus pseudococci. The sequence goes on from JAPYYQ010000920.1 coordinate 17,904, forward strand.
TACGGTACTTCTTACGATAAAGTTTTATTTGTGCCTTCGATTCTCAAAATCCTCATTATATTAATAACAAAGATAGTATAAGTTAATCGATTCCGGAAAACCATCGATACAAGAAAAAAAAACAATCGCCGATACACAAGGCCAATCCGACTTGGCATCGCAGAGTGAGTTTCCATTTTCCTCCAATCAATCTCGCGAATAAATTTTGCACACAGGCATAGGAAGACAGACACGCACGACGTGTGGCTGTTTATTGCGCGACGGAAGGAAGAGATGCAATCGACGCGTCTTCCACACGCCATCGAACAAAGGAGGCAACTTCTCAATCGATTTCGACACGTTTGCGCATACGCTTGGGACACGTTGACTGAAAGCTATAGAAAACGTCCCAGAACGACGCGGCAAGAAAGAAACACACACATAAGCGCGTGGGCGAAGGAAGTAACGAGGAGAGAAGGATATAGAAGAGCACAGCGGAAGAATAACAAACGTGATATTTCGCGAATGATCATCTTGTGTACTTTTCCAAGTAGACGCATGTATGGTCGGGCTTGTGTGTACTCTAAGGGAGAAAATTAGACGGTGAGCGTGTGATAACATTCATTTCCCACCCCGATTAACCGCTTTCCAGCCGACCACGATTGCATGTTTGTTTTAGCGCCGTTAACAATGACGGTGATCCAAGTTTAGAAAAAAAAACCAAATGTCCGCGATCGACTAGAATCAAAGGTCGACTTTTACAATGTCTAAGGAGCCGGTACAACGTAATTGCCTTGCACGCAGCCGAAAAAGGGGCAAGCACGTGGGAACGCGATGAGACAGAGACTCGACTTCTTGCGACCAAGCCGCGCTCCCCGGCGCTCCGATAAATATTTGAGAGCGACGAGCGAGAGAGAGGGGTAAAAAGAAGAGATGCGCCCGCTGCGGGAGGATCTTGGCTCTTTTTCTCTCCTACCTCGGCGCGTAGATGGTCATTTAGACCGACGTTTCGGGTATTCACCCTCGCGATTTCGGACGTGCGCGCGTATAATAAGACGAGAGGAACGCTGCTGTCGCGAGAGCACACCTCCGACACATGTCCGAGGGCTTCTTTTGCTTTCCCCCCTCCCACTGGTTCTGAAAAAGCTTCGGTGAAAGACATCGCCAGGCTCTCGAATTAAAATTACTCGGCTGCGCATCGCTCGCGCGCTTCCCGGTCCAAGCGCGCGCGCCCAACACAAAAGGCCCTTTTCCACGAATGATATTTTGTTACTTCTCTCTACCACCCGGCCAAAGAATCGTCAAAAGTATGACAAGCTCGTTAATTCGTTGCTCCATTTTTTTTCTGTCCTCCACTTTTTCTTCTGTTTCAGGATCAATTAGCCGGCGACATGGCGAAAAATGATACAGGAACATGGAGGAACAAATAAAAAAGCTACTCTCGGACATTCGCCGTCTATACCCTTCGCATTTCCCGAGAATCGGAAACCGAGAGTGGGGTACATCGCACCTCCCCGGCTCTTTTGTGATTCGCGGTTTGATTCTCTCGCAGGCTTGATTGAGCTTTCAGAGTGTGTCTTACGGCGCGATCGCCAAGTATACACGATCCGCATCGCTAATGACAGCCTCTCGGACTCAAGAGAGAGAGAGAGAGAGAAAATCGAGTTTAGATGATTTCGAGGAGAACGAAAAAAAGAAGGGGAGGAGGAAGAAAAAACGGATTGCCGGGTTATAAGAAGCTCATTTGGATTTAACGAGCTTGTTAACGGTCGCGGCGAACACTTTTGTTTACCCTCGGCGGCGTTACCGGCTTTGTTTCCTTATTCCACTCTCGGCCTAATGTAATTGAGCTGGAAATTAAAGGGAGGGGGGATCAATTGGATTTCTTCTTTACACACCGAGGGACCACCTCGAATAAAACAAACATCGTCCAAACTCTCGATGGAAAGCCAAAGAAAAACACGAGGATCGAAATAACAGGCGGACCATATAATACAGCCACATATAAGGAAATCGATGGTATACGTGTGCGTAACTCTGCGTGTGTATATAGCTCGGCGTGGTCACCAAAAAAAAAACGAATGGAAAGTCCGAGGAGCGATATCGAAGGAAATCGACGCGTGCGGTCTCCCGGGACTTAGGCGTCCAATCCCTCCCTCCCCAATTACGGGCAAGTCTCGAATAGCCGCGGCAGCCGGACGATTGCCGGGCATTATCGCGACGCTTACGCAAATGCTCGCTCAGCGCTAGTGCAATTAGCCCGAGGAAAGAGAGGCTGCTGCTGCTGCTGCTCGAATCGGATAGCCGTTAAATTTCCTGCCTCTCTCGTGGGCGCGACCGCCGCTTTTGGAGGCGAGACCGCGCGCGAGCCCTAATGATACGGAGAGCTGTGTGTATACCGGTGGGACGCGATTTTTCTCTCTCCCTCTCTCTTCCTCTACGTCACTCGCTTATAGTGCAATAGAAAAGCCAAGCTGGTGGTGGTGGGGGGGGAAGCTTGACTTCATCCAGGCGGCAATTAATCGGGGTGTCGAGCCAAAGTGGCACGCGCGCGCTTCTATGCACCTCCCGGCATACTACGTGTCATTTATCGAGGAAACGCTTGCGTACATCTTCGTCCTATACTGGAGAGAATCGATCAATTAGCTGCTTGGGAAGACCTCTAGAGCCGGCAATTTTGGTAATGAAATCGGCGGACCTCCTCCGCGCCGAAATGACCGCACGAGCAGTAGCTCTGCTCTCGACCATCTCCCTGAGAATCTCGTATGGCCTCAAACCCCGAGAGCGCGTCTAATGAGTACCGGGAAGAAGATCCGAGCTCACTCTCTGTCGGGCAATCGGGCCACAGACCCCCCCTTCCTGTCAGCCTCTATATTATATACCTGCAACCTGAGCGTCGCACGAGATGAGCCTGGATTCCCGCGGAAAAACCCTCGGCGCTGCTTTTATCATCATCATCATCATCATCATCTCGCAGACGCACAATGCGTAGTTGCAAGCCGCAGATCGTGTGTTGAGCGTACGTGCATTCGGCCCTTTCAAACTCAATTTAAAGTCATTAATCTCGCGTGCGTCAGCGAGAGACGTACTCTCCTCTCTGCTCGCGGGAGATATAATTGCACCTATATATACACACGCACACACACACACTCTCGCCCCGAGCTTGATCTGCCCTTTTCTTTCTCCTCCACCTCTGGTATACTCTGGTGCAGGATTATTTTTTCCTAATTACAGCTGGGAATAATCGTTAAAAGGAAGCCCAGTGTGTTATAAAGGCTCTCCCCCGTCCGTTACGGCTATATCAAGCTTTTCAGCGTGCGCCTACGCCAGAACAACGCTTTTTAATTCTTTAATTTATCCAATTTCGAGTTTACTTGGAATATATAAAAAACACAAAGATACAAAAAATCGTCCTACTGCTTTCCGATTAAGGATTATGCAAATAACCGAGAGAGCTCAACGATCTTAAGCCGATTATAGAAAGCTCGCTTTTGATAGGATCGTTTTTTTTTCTTATATTTAATCAAGGCAAATTGTTGCTTATCTCTGTTCTATCTTTCTTTGTTAAACATAGTAAGCCCCGGGTGTCTTGGTGCAATAATAACAGTTATAACAATAAGAGGGACTGCGTATACGTATTAGTAGGCTGCGGGCAGGCCGATCTACCAAAAAATCGGTTCGCCATAATAATAGACGAATAAACTCGTAGGACGGGTAGAAGATCGTTTTCCTTTCGGAAGGAAAGCCACGCGTGTGTATACGCTTTTAATATCGCGAGAACTCGATTCGCGCGTTTATGTGTGTGTGTATCGCGAGTGGAAGAAGGAGACGCGGCGGAGAGTCACTGGCCAGATATGGGGTCGTCGGGTTTATACTCGGCGCAGGCCGGTATATACATACATATATCGGTCGCCGCACGAGACCGAGGCAGAAGTCCTTGACGCCCACCCCTCTCTCTGTGTGTACTGCTTATGCGTGTACACATGCGCGCGTAGGATATACGAGAGTCCTGCGCGCGTTTCGCTCTTATAAGCTCTTAACTCTCGATTTGTTTGAGCGGGCGCGCCAAACTTCTTTTTTTTTACTCCCTTTTTCCGGCTGTTGCGCAAATTCTTTTTTGTACTCGAACCAGAAACAAAGTGCGACTCTCTCGGAGATCTAGTTCTGAGGAGTTTTTGTAAAAATAAAAAAAAAAAGGAAGAAAAAAAATCGGTTGGCGAGATCGGTTATGCAACGCGTTGCTCTTCCGTGCCGCAGACGGAGAGCGATAAAGAGACGGGGTGGGGGAGGGGGATGTATGGGTGTAGGTTGAATTGCAAATCGGGAGCGTCGCGAAGGTGTCGCGCTTTCTCCGCTACTCCCCGCGTACCCTACCCCGTATATCCCTATATACGACTCTTGCCTCGAAGCTCTCTCTCACTGACTCTTTGGTGTATAACAATAGGGTCCGGGAGGAGAAATTTGTCCCGGTACTTTGTTCCCTCCTCCTGCTTCTGCTCTGGCGACTGGACCTCTCGGATGAATGACGACTGAATGCGAGAGAAGAGCGAGGGGCGAGAGGAGGAAGCGGGAGGAGGGCAGGCTCATTCAGTCTGATTCGACGTGAATGAATGCGCGCGAGATTTCGCTTCGGCTTGAATCGTCGCTCTCTCGCTCGCGTGTATTTGCACGCGATATTGCCTCGTGATCGATCATTATTAGCTTTGTTTTCCTGTCTTGTTGTGCTTTTAAAACCGCTGTTCTCGATTTATCGGCCGTTGATCGATTGGGGACAATTGGAAATTCTCAAATTTTTTTTCGTTTTACACTTGTTTTTGTTATATATTTTTCTGTATTTTTTTTCTGTTTCGGTTGAAAAATCGGTGACAATGTCGATCTACATGCAGGTCTAGAAAGGTAATAAACACAGTAAAAAATCGAACACGCCTTGGTGAGCCGTAGATAGAAACTCGATCGACTGGTTCTCTGTAGCGTGGAGAACGTCGTCTAGCGGAGCTAGTATACTGTCGCCGTTGGGGAAAGAAAAAAAATAATATTTCTAATATTTTTTTTTTTAAGAAGGGGAAAACTCATGTAAGTTTGTTCAAGTCCTTGAGAGTCGAACGGCTCGGTGAATAAACGAATCGGCGAGTTCTTCGAAAAAATCGAGGGAAAAACATCGAGATTTGTGAGTACCAGCATCATGCTCATTCTTCCCGCTGGCTGGCTTAACGAGGTTCTGCGAGTCGGAAAGAGAAAGAGGGACGAACGGAGTGGAGAAGATGCGTCTGTGGGCCCTCGGGGCCTTTCTCGGGGTCAGCGAGAGGCGAGAGGGAAAGATCAGAGCGCGATATATTGGCCTGGCTTGGGAACTCCTCTTGCTCTCTCTCTCTCTGTATCTACATATATGTGCATAGGACGAGTATACACATATGTGCGCCTTGGTACACACACGGGGGGGGGGGGAGAGAGAGAGCGGACCGAGCATAAACGAGCGTTTCTTTTTTTGGCCAAAGATATATCGCGAGGAGGATTTTTTTTTATTCAAACTTTTTTAATATTCCGACTCATTTTTATGTGTAATACCTAATAGCCTTAATTGTCGGGTTGACAAAAAAATAAACGACGCGGTCTTTTACGCGTGCGGTCAAAATTTATTTTCATACGCTGAGCAGAGGAAGAAAAAAGAGAGCTCGCAAAGCGTAACGCAGATGTATGAACGAGAAGTAAAAAGAAGAGTCTACGCGCGCGTGTGTGTGTGTGTGTACGAAACGAGAAAACGGAGTCGCCCACGCAGAAAGAGAGAAGAGTAGAGTGTACGGGAGAGAGAGACACTACCACTACTGAGGGAGTTTACCGGTTCCGTATATACGCAAGAGCACGCGTCTCAAGAGTCCTCCGGACTCGAGAAGTCGTTCGGACTTATATTTCGCGCGAGCGCGTTTGTGTGTACACTTTCGTTCCTCGAACGATCTCCAGCTGTTTTCTTTGACTTTTTCGATTTTTTTTTGCCTTTCGATCCAAGTTTTATTACGACATTTAGGTTTTTGGTAATCGTCTTCCCTCGAAACCAAAAGCCATACCGCCCGAACTTCACAGCTAGACCGTCTTTGGGTAGAAACCGAAGGAAAATAAGCCTCCCGCGGGCCTTACACTTATCGTCCTGTAAATCCAACAGACAGGACGCGGTATTATATTCAAGTGGAATGAATTGCGGGCCCAAGTAGCTGGCGCGCGGACCCTCCGAAAAAGAGCCGAGCCACACGTCGACTGGTACCAATTTAAAATCGATCGATAACGCCGCCCGGGACACTCGCCCCCGGGGCTCTAAAGAAACGAGGGGGGGGGGGAGAGAGAGAGCCAGTGCAAATAAAAAATAAGGGATACGACTGGACAGTCCGAGAGAGGGAAAAGATGCAAATGCCGGCAGGCACGACTACCGGAGATACACCACGGCACAAGAGAGGGAGAGCAAAAGTCCGACGCGTGCGCAGCGCTACACTCGAGAGACACACAAAGGGCCAAGAGAAGAGAGGGAGTGAGGTTCGCGGATGCCGGGAGGAGATAAGAGAGTCGCGGCGGCGGCGGCAGCTGCCCGAGAGCCCGTGCACTCTCCGGCGGAGACTCCGGCTTTTAATAGGCCCCCTCGCGGCCCTTACCCACCCCTCCTTCTTCCCCCTTTCGCTCGCGACCTGTCTCGTTTCCTACGTTTTTTTGCCGATTGCCCGGCTATGATTTGTCCCGTATGCTACAGATTCTTCTTTTTTTTTTTGCTCTTCCCTTCCTCCCCCTTTGCCTCTTGAGAGAAAGAACCGAAACCTTTATGGGTAAAAGTCGAGATGTGCACGACTGCTTGGTTATTTGTAATCCGAGGCGCTTCTGCGCGCAAAAGCTAAGAATTCGCTGTTCCAGCGAGTTCGCGATCTCTCGTTGCCGATCTATCTTATACGCTTGTAGGATCTCTGGCGGAGTCAGCCCCTGAAACAAAATGCTCTCTCTCTCTCTCTCTCTCTCTCTCTCTCTCTCTCTCTCTCTCTCTCTCTCTCGTGCTCGCTTGTATTATCAGGTTGAATTACAAGAGCCTCTCGAGGCTGCTCGCTATAAGCGCTAGAGGCGAAAAGCGATGACGAGTGCTCGATTCTTCGCGAACGCGTCAGCTTATGCGCCTAGAGAGAGGCTGGAAAAACGTGCTGCAGCAGAGCAGACGAGTAAACAGAGAACACAGAGCAAAAGGATGAGACATACGTATGGGCGCGTGTGCGAGGTAGCGAGTGAAGAGAGCTTGCGCAATTAAGGTGTGTGTGTATGAGGAATTCCCCCGGTCGCCGCGCGCCTATCAGTGTAAACAGCCGGACGCTTTATCTGCGCTATAGCGCAGTACCAGAGAGATCATCGGAATCGTGAGCGAGAGGGAGAGAGCAGCTAATCCTTGTGTATATACGCGCGGCGTCTAGAGAGAGAGAGAGTCGTGTTCGATGAGCACACGAGAGAGCGGTCGCTGTATACGAGAAAAGAGGAGGGGGGGGGGGGAGATTTCAAGCGATAGCCCATCGGACGACTACTCGTCGATCTCGTTCGGGCTCTTTATTTCTTTGCTTGAAATCGTGTCTTGCCTCTCGCTCTCTTTCTCTCTATACTTGCGCTCACAATACTATTGATGATCGGATCGAGAGAGAGCTTTTTGTTGCAGATCGAGAGACGAGCCTTTTGCCAGAGACGCGATGCTGCTTCTCGCGAGGCTTGGCATTCGCGATGCTGATTGTTCGATCGGCGATTGCTGGAGCCGGTCTTCTTTTCTATACGTGTATAAACCACTGTAATGTTTCCAGGCTTTATATGTGTGTGTGTATAATGTACGCGTAAGCGGGTAATTAATTGTTGCAGATTGCCAGTTGATTATTTTGTTGCGGATACACATAATAGCCCTGGTATTTTCTATTAATAGCGCGGGACTTGTTTATTAGGTAGTAATTGCGTTGGATATGTTTCATTTTAATTATCTCGTTCGCGACGAATGTGTACGTGTCGAAATGTTTGTTGACGCGTGTATATATCGATGCGTTCGGGTTATCTGTCTCTCTATATGTACATATGGTACAGGTGTGGAGAGAGAGCTATACAACGATAATTCGAGAATAAACATATAAACATTTATCGTTGTCGATTCGATTTTTATCGTTCGAATTGAAAACAAACCACGCGCACGCTGATAATGCTAAATAAACTTCGAAAATTGTAATCTCGTCGTTTTACCGGGTTTCAATTACGACGTCTAGTTGCCCTCCCATTTGTTAAACAAATAGATGCGCGTATATATACATAAAACTTTCATCGCTGCAGAGAGGCGTTAAGCTAAAACACGTCGTATTTCAAAGTATCATTCGAACGAACTTTAAGCGAAAGGTTGTATTAAAGCCCGGCGTAAATATACGGCCCATTACGACAATAATTGGACCAAGCGTCGCTCAATTAATATCGCGGCAGACATGAAAGCCGAGATGAGAGAGAGAGAGAGCATTTTAGGCAAGAGAGGAGAGGACGCAAAAAAAAAGGAGGTTGCAAGCCTTGAACCAAGAGAGTAAGCGAGAGAAGGGGCACGGGAGGAGGGAAGAGAGGACACCGTTACGTTTGAATTTGCATATGTGGCCGAGAGAAGAGCGCGCTACCCCGCAGGCTGAACTCGCTGCTTGCGGCGTATACACGCACACATGGAGCCGAGAGAGTATTACAGCGCTGGTTTGTCTTGCCAGCGCGTGTTTTTTTTTTTCGAGCCGGACGAAGAGAAAACAGCTGAAATTCCTCGTCGCTCACTTTTAGGACGCGCTCTACGAACGACGAGCGCTAGTGAGTTTATCTTGCTGGAAAGCCAGTAGATGCGCACGAACGGGGGCCAATGTCGATGGCTATTGAAGTTACCTAAAAGAGGTACACACGCACACTTTGCATTCCGAGAGAGGCTAGGATACATTCGCTGCCAATCGAATTCCTCTATACTTGACAATTTTCTGTCTTTTCTTCACATAGCACACGCTTTTCTCAGTTTTTGCATAGCGAGTAATTATTATTAAAGCGAGTTGAGAAATAATCCGCGTCTCTAAAGCGACGCGCTAAGAAGACCTTTTGCAGCGGCGATCGACTTTCTCTTGGATTTGGCAACCGATACATCCTCGGCAGAGACGTGCCAGATCCTATATACAGAGTCGTCGACAGGACTATCTATTCAAAGTCCACGAAATTTCTCAATTCCATTAGCGCGAAAACTCACGCGAGGGATAAGATATACGTTTTTCCTCTCTTGACAAAACGATATAGACCAGCAAGTCTGTGTGTGTGTGTGTGTGTGTGTGTGTGTGTGTGTGTGTGTGTGTGTGTATTTCTCTCGCGCGCTTCTCTACAGCATCAACTTCAGCTCTTGTATATCAATCTCGCTCGAGTTTAGCGTCGTTTTAACCTCATTCCAGGGACTGACGTCAGCCTCGCTATCCTATCTCTCAGTGTGTACATATACCCCGGGCTTCTATGTGCCTTTCCCTCAGGCCTCGGGATGCGCCGTTCATTACACGCTGTACATATTGATAATAGCCGCCGTGGCGGAGGCTATGGATCGATCGATCGGCAAACACGTTTGCCGATCTCTCGGCGGGATTGTTGTTGCTCCTTTTTGTAATTTATTCCTCGGCGCGCAAGTTTGAAAACTGTTAGACTGGAAGGCATCGCTTTGAGGATCGAGGCTCTGTGTGCGCGCGCTCGCGGTAACGAGGCAATACACCGATAATGCCACTGGGTGTACCTAGCCCGTCTTTAATTATGTGTGTGCTTTCAATGAGATCGTTGGGAGAATTTCTTATTTTTTCTACCAAATGAGAAGATTGGAAAGCGTAGATAAAAAATTATTGAACTGCAGTATGGAGGAAGGGGGTTTAGAAGAGAAGTAATAAAATATTTTGGATACAATAAAGATCGTTATTATATGGATAATCGTTGGGGGGGGGGCTTTTGAAACGCGGATAAATCAGGATTATGAAGTCGTTGGGTGCATAACGAGAGATCGCTTTTGCGAATCACCTGCAGAGAGCCGAGGCTAGAAAAGGAGCGATTAACGTGGCTATACGCCTGTCGATCGATGAGCGGATCGGATCGTTTTTGCAACTTACGCATACGAAAGGGGAGTATACACGCAAGTCGACTTGCCGGGCGCTTATAATAAAGGCAGCTCTTTTCGCTTAATGCGATATGTCGTTGATGAGATGGAAAATTCACGACTGGTTTTATGCGCACCTGAGATGGAAGCCGCTCTCGGGATGAGGACAAGTGTGCGCCTGTTCGTGTGGGCTGTTGGTGTCTGGTATAAGCAAAGCTGCACTAGCTCCTTATCGATCTCTCTCTCTCCCTATCTCTCTTTCTATCTCTGAATTAAAACATAAAATTCTGTTTTTCATGCCAGGCGGATTAACATGCGCGAGCTGCATTCCTTAAATACTCGCATATTTATAGACTTGTTTAATAATAACATTTCGGTGGAAAATATGTATGTGTATATAATGTTACGCGCAGCTTGGGCTTTTCAGTATAAGGAAATATTTAAATGCCCGGTAAAGTTCCAGTATCGGCCAAAGACTAAACAGTTTTCTAGGTAACAACATAATATTTAACGAAGTACAACGTTTAACGCAGAAGAAGAAATTGTTATTTTTAGAAAGCAAATACAAAAGAAGCGTATACATAATACAAGAGGGGGGCAAAATGGAAATAAAAGAAATCGGCAGAAAAAGCGAGACGAGTGGGCGTTGGGGAGGGGATTATTAACCGCAAGCCGAGCGCGCGCATCAATTCTCATTACGCACCTAAGGCATCGCAATATTTATGCTTGCCCTCGGTCCCACGTACCTGCGGTCAGGTGAGAAGGGTAGAGAGGGAGCGAGAGCAGGTGGGCAGAGAAAGCAGGAGGAGAAGAGGAGCGGGCTCGACGAATTTCGGCGGCAATACACCTCGGGCGAAGAACTGCTGCTCTTACAGCGTGGGGGAATTTCGCAGACGTAGAGAGAGAGAGAGAGAGAGAGAGAGAGAGAGAGAGAGAGAGAGAGGGAAGTTCCGCGCGCAGCAAGGTCGTCGCCGGATGCGCCGGATGCACAACATCCTCGGACAAGCCGTCGAGCCCTATGTATACACACCGGCACAAAGAATCGCTAATTATTGCCGATTGTAAAGGCATCGATCTGCTTCTTTTTTTCTTTGCCTCTCCCTATACCAGCAGCTCTGCTTCTTCCTTCTTTTCCTCTGGCATTCGATCATTGACGTGTAATTACGACATTGTGCTCGCTTCTTGAAACAGTTACGTTTTCAGAGCCGGCTCCTGTGTTTTTCTCTTTCGTTCAAGACAGATGATTGGGCTTTTTATTAGGCTGGAACATCTTTTTTTTTTTTTTTTAATTGAAAATACATTTGAGATTGCGGACGTTTGTGAATTATCGATCTTTCCTATTTGTTTAGCGCGTCTCGCGTCGCACTTGATTTTACGATATACCTTATGGCCGTAAAGCAAATTTATTATGCGATTATTCAAACTATGCAAAGGGGGCAGCCGCGTCAACGAATTTATAGACAAAAGAGCTTTCTTCTCTCTCCTCGGGCGCACTCGAAATTTTTGCCTTTTCCTCGCGCGTCGTTGTCATTCGTCGAAATAAATTCACGGGACGTAAAGCCGAATAATCCAGCCGGGATGAAATTACAATAAAACGAACGTAATTCACGTCGCGCGCAGCTCCAAAAGAGAAAAATCGACGGGATCGAGCATTCCTTTCCTCTCGTTCGCGCTCCGAACAATATGTCATTCATCAGAGCCTCATGAAAGTGCGATGACTTTAATTTGTTTACCTCTAGCCGCGATCCTGACTCTTTTTTTTTGCCATTGGCTTTTATCGTTGCACGATACCGATCCACCGTTTGAATACACTTGTTTCTATCCCCGTTTATTAGCTAACAAGCCAAATTCGATTCTTTAAAACTAATAATAACGAGTCATCAGTTGTTTCACAGTGACCAGGGGGGATCGTCTGTTTAAAAAAGATAGAGACGCGAAACAAGTAGCTCGGCAATTGCGGCCAGAGTGTACGTTCAGGAGAGGAGCATTGTCGAGTGCTCATTACTCTGGGGTATAGGGACGACACGTGCCCGACAGTGCTTCTCTCTCTCTCTCTCGCTCGGCCGAGTAAGACAGATAAACGCGGGGCCAATCTTCGAATCGGATCGGTTTCAAGTAGCCACTCTGCCTCGGGCTTTAACTGCGCTTTTGTACAGCCAGAGTTATAGGATCGAGTCAGCGAAAATCTAACGCCTGTTGACATTTTCGAGCGATGCCTGGGCTATAGGACGCGGCCGGGATAGCGCGAGATTTATGCGCGAGAGGCGGTTTTGTGTAATACGCGCTGCCATACGCCGAGGAACAGTAGACGTCGTTGTGTCAGGCCTGCTGTATTATTTTCCTCTTAGACGCCTGTACGAGTGTGTGTCTAACTTTCCTCCGACTGCGCTTGAACTGGACTCTCTTGGTCTATCGTTCACATGACTCGCGCGCGTGACTTTTTACGAACAAACAAATCGTTGTGTTGGACAGAGACTGACTGGCACTTATATAAAAGAAAAAAAAAAGAATAAATTGTTCAGAGCGAGGGAGAGAGAAAGTTTGTTTATTGAAAATTTCGATATTCGTGAAATTCCATCTGTTCGACGAATAACGAATTGTGAAACGCGCGAGTATGAAAGATGATTCGTTTCTCGAGAAAATTCAATGAATGTTAGAGAGGGAAAAATTTTACAGTCTCTCTCTCTCTTGCATTCGAGAGTATGTGTGTAGCGTCGTTCTACTGCTCATATATACATAGGAAAACGAGCTTATACATACGAGACGTGGGGACAACGGCAACAATGAGTCTTTCTATCGATAAGACGACAGAGCAAGAGAGAGAGAGAGAGAAGTTCTGAGTGAGAGCTAAGAAAAGAAAACGAAATTGGCCTAAGGAATATAGAGTGCCGAGAGAGCGAGAGAAAGAGAGAGACAAGCTTTACTCGCTGCTGCGCTAGAAAATTATGCGCGATCGAGGGCCTTAGACTCTCCTCTCTATTATAACTAACTGTCGCTCTCGTTTTTCCCTCTCGCGCTCTCCACCGAGCGGAGGATAGACACCGCGGCTTATACATATACCCATCCATATGTACATGCTGGAGCCGTGATGCTGTCTTTCGTCTCGTATACGAACGCTCGGCATTCCCTCGGCTTTACCTTGCGTTTACCGACACTCCAGCACACGCGTGTGTCAACTGCTCTCGCATGCAAGAAAATGATTGTTGTCGTCGCAGTACCTTTAATTTTCAGCCTGCCAGAGACTAGTATCTCGCTCTTCTTTTTTCTCTGTCGTTTATATTTGGCTCGTGAAATAAAAGAGAAGGACGAGAAAGAGAGAGAGAGAAAAAAGGATGCAGCTATAACGGGTAAGAAAGGGAAGAGGCGCGCGCGTGACCGAGCTATCCCTCCGCTCGAAAACTCGCTGCAGGATGTTGATGGTAGGGGCAAGGACTACGCGGATGAACCTCATAGCGAACTGATGTTAGCATGTAGATAGATCCTTCTTTTTTTTATTTTTCTTTTTTTTCTCTACGAAGAAGCAGCGGACGTTTAGGAAAAAGATGGTTTTATAAGCCTGCCAGTGCGCGTGTGTGTGAGCGAAGCTTGTGAAATTTTTTTCAGACGATAGCACGGTTTTTGCGTTTAGTCGGGTGAAAACTGATACCGCGGAGGTATGAAACCTCTTTCTTTTTCTTTTTTTTTTCCTTCATCCTCTCTCTTTGCCGGCTGCGAATGAAAATGCGAACGAGTTGGTTGTACACTTAGGATAACGGTAAGGAAATTACGTAATTAGCCAGGCGCGCGTGTATATCTATAAGGCCTCTCGAACTCTATAACCATACGCCTTTCTAGATACGGCCAAGAATCGATCGAGACGTACGTGAATATGAAAAATATTTCCCTTGAATAACCACCAGATCCTCTGGATGAGAAATCCGACGGTTTATTAAAGACCATCTAGTGTCAAAGTGGCATCGTCACGCACAAAACGTCGCGTATTCCCCAGAGCCGAGGACCTTCAAAAATCCATCGGCAGGAATATATAGACACGGCGAAAGCGAAAGGACGAGAGAAGAGAGAGAGAGAAAGAGAGGAGCGCGCGAGAAAAAAAGGAGGCGAGCCGCCTGAGCAAGAAGGATGAGAGATAAGTAAAATGAGAAAAAAAGGAGGAGGAGGAGGAGGAGGAGGTGGGTCCCTGCGTCGTCGTCTTGGTCGTCGCGCTGCTCCGAGAGCTATACATACGCGCAAGCCATAGCAGAGCGAGAGAGAAAGAGAAGAGGCTCTCTCTTGAGCTAACGTTTCCCAGACGGCGAGTAGAGCGTTGGAGCTCGGCTTCTTAGCCGGGCGTTCAAGTCACTCGCTGGAGCCGTACTAGCCGTCCTCCGAACGTGCGGCTGGTTCTCGCGAGAGACACACGTAAACCTCGGCTCTCTGCGGTCTGTCCCGCTGGGCCTCTCTCGCACACATACACACGGTCTCTTGGGGGGGCCCCGAAGAAATTCCAAGCTTGCGTAATTCTCGCGGTCACTCTGACCGTGTATATACACGCGTATGGACCGTGTATAGACGCGTGTATATACACCCCTCCTCGCCTACCGATCGTCTGCTCCTACTACCTGGACTACCTCGCGTTCTGCCTCTTTGGCGTTTTTTATCGAGAGACGTCGACCTACGCACTCTAGCGCGCTTTTGTACGCAGAGATTTCTAACGCTGACACGATTCGCCCTATTCTTCGTAGTCTGCGTGTCATCGATGTTCTCTGGAATTTTCTTTAAAGAATCTTCAGTAAAAGAGAGGGAGAGAGAGCGAGAGAGAGAGAGGAATGAGACAGAAGCTTGATTAGACGAGCAGCTGACAGGTTATGGGGGAGACGTATGGAAATTTTCCGGTTTCGGAGCAGGCCTTGGAGCTCTGGAGTATGTACGGAGGCTGTAGACGCGCTTATGTGGTCCAGTTTGCTAAAGCTTTGATGTTATGTCGCTCGGGTGGTTGTTGTAATTACGACGGGATGATTTTCGCTAATGCCCACGTGGAGAGGGAACAAGTCGACGGCCTACCTGTTATCGGCGCGTTCTATACGCTCCACGCCCAGACGCGATTCGTGGAATCGACTGCGTCAGTCGAGTTGTACGCGATCGGTTTGTATACACACTGGTGTGCATGTGTCAACGAGGCTCCCACCTATACGTGTAGAAGCACGCGCGAGGTGTCGACTCATAAATAAGCTAGAGGAACTAAGGAACTGGACCAGAGAGCCTACTCAATTTGATCATGTTTATTTTGTTTGCCAAACGGAGCAAGTGAAAAAATGGCAACGCCAGTTGTTTGCGATGATAACCAGAGAGATCTAGCTCGAGACTAAGTTTCCCGCAGATTATAGGAATAGGCGAGTCCGAGTTCTGGGTAACGCGGAAAACAACAAGCTTACGTCTCTCGCGTTGAATATTCAACGATAAAGAAACACAAAAAGAGACAATACGCGTCCGCGCGGCGACGTTAGTCGCGAGGCGCCTCTTTTTTTGCGCGTAAACAAAACTCCGATGGGGGGAAAAAAGCTCAACGAGAGCCGCGCTATCTCGGCCACGCGATTGTTTACGTATTACAAGCGCGGGTATGGAGAAACGACGATCTGCAGCGGTGGGGGAAAACAGCCGTAAAAAATAACCGGCTTTCCTATTTCTCCTAACCAGTCGAGTCGCGAGACTCTTACGCCGGCGTAGGCCAAAAAGCCAGAGAGCCCACATTGCTCGATTTTCGAGAGGCGCCGAGTACACCGTATTGCTCTCTCCGCGAGGCGATTCGAAAAACTAAAAATTTGCCGATTTCTCCAATTACGCGCGTGCATACATCCGCGGCTTTTCTTTTTCCTCTCGGCTAAGAGGGGCCCCACTTTCCAGGCGTACAGAAACCGCGCGAAACTCGCCGTGTATACGCTTTACGACTGGATAATAAGCAAAGCGAGAGGGGGAGCCCCGGTATATCTCCGGCGAGGGTGCTAACGAGAGCTGTGCCTTACACTCGCTCGATCGCGTCTTTCTAATGCCTTTCTAACGACGCGGCCAACGCACAGCTGATCAGAGCGCGGAGAGGTATGCGGCGCGACTACAAGGTTTCTCCCTCCTCCTGGATGCAGGATGGCTGTGTGCATATGTTGCAAAACGATCGCTCTACGAGCGATAAACAATTTTGTTCTACGAGTGAGTGAGAGATATCTCTGGCGAGCAACGAGTGGCCCCTGCAATGGGTTTATGCGTCGTAAGGTGTAATTTGTTACGGCTCACTCGGACGCTTTTATCGGCTTATGAAAATTCCTGGTAGAGTGTGATAACAGCCCGAGCGTCGAGATAGATGATAGACGCGCTGCGATCTTGGCTCTTTTTCTCTCTCTTATACTCCTTCATGTATATTATACGCGCGTGGAATTACATCGAATTTTACGGTTAGGTGTTACGCACGAAAGAGAGCGCGCGCGCGACGTGATCGAACTTCCAACACCTCCTAAACACTTGGCCAGAGCGGTCATAGCAGCCGTCTTCGATATGCGCACTCTGCCGGCACATGTATATCCTATTGCACCCTGGAACACACCCTCTATCTTTCTTTCTCTTAACGATGAGAGACGGTGAAGCCTACGAGGTCCAGCAGAGAACAATATGCACACTTGCACGCAGATACACACCGCACTCGAGAGACTTTAGTGTACACCAGCAACGCAAACTCTTCAAGAGCGCAATAATAATCTACCTGCAGAGGGATAGTGGGCGAGAGGGTATAGGGGGTAGCACTCACCGATCGGTCAGCCCGCCGGCCTCACACAGCTGATCACAGTCAAGCTCCCTTTCTCGCTGATATCCCTCGCACATGAACACACAAAACAACACCAACAACAACAACAAAAGAACAGCATGTACAGCACTCGTTTCCTTTTTCTTTCCTCCCTTTCTTGTTGTCGTTTCAATCTTCCGGCGCAAAAAAAAAACGAGGTTCACCACTCGCGAGTTCGCCCTCTGCACCTGCAATGACAACCCCCGCGCACTTACGGTCAGTGGGCGAAGGGTGTACGCTCGGTGTAAATATAGGAACCAAACGATCGAAACAACAGCAGCAGGAGCAGCCGGAGAGACAAACGCGCGCGGTCTCTCTCTCTCACTCCCTCTCTCACGTTTCGGAGCGTCGGAGAGCGACTGGCTTGCCGTTCGAAAAATCTCCCCGAGGCAGCTATACGGCGGCAGCAGCTCTCTCTCTCTCTCTCGCTCGCGCGCGCCGCGTCTCACCTTGCGGAACGGGTCTCGCCGGCAGCGGCGGCTCGGCCGCTCCTCCTCCTCCCGCTTATACTCTCGCGGGTCCAAGAGGTGAGTCGCTCTCTCTCTCATCCCCTCTACTCCTCTCGAGCCTCAAGAGTACTCCCGTCTCTCTCGCTCCCTTTCTCCCAGCTCTCTCTACTCGTGGGCCCTGTGTGTGTCTGTGCCTCTCTCTCTCTCCGTGCGGCTCTATGTGTACCTGCGCCTCTGACTGTGTGCGAGTGTACCTCTCTCTCGAGTGAGAGAGAGAGAGAGCGCGCCCGGAGTCGCCGTCGTCATCCTCCTCTCCAGCGTGCTGGCGGTGGCGGCTACGGTGTGCCGTGGCACCTTTTCTTCGGCCGTCTTCGTCTTGCGCGCTCCCGGCCTGATCGCTTTGTCCTCCTCCTCCTTCTTCTTCTTCTTCTTTTCTATATACCGGCGCAGCGGCCTTCCACGGGATCACGAGGCCCCTACCACGCTCTACTCCGCTGCTCTATACGACGCTCTTATAGCTGTGTGTCTGCGTGTCTGTCAGTATTCGTGTGCGTGCACTCTGCCGGCTGGTCTCTTCTATCCAGAACCCCAGGTAGGTGAGTAGCCCGGAGTAAGGGTATACTCGTGTATACCTGCCTGACTTCTTCTGCCGTGCCTCTCTCTCTTTCTCTCTTGACGCTCAGTTCGCTCTCTCTCTCTAGCAAGGCTCTCTTCAAGATGAACTTTTTCGATGGAGATTAGTATGCGCGCGTCTCCGAGGATGCTGGCTATAGAGGAGAGAAGCATGTTTTTCCAAGTGCCTGTTACCAGAGAGACCAGGAATGTAAAATAGTTGGAGGGGGCCATTTATGGGACCTAGATAATATGACCAAGTGGGCTTATTTACTCCGACACCTATACCGAGATTCGGAGCTGCAGCTTCGCCGAATATAATCGATGGTATATTTCGGTATAAACACATATTCGTGAGTGGGATTAGAGAGAGCTCAATCGGTTCTGTTTTTAGCGGATCCGTATGCGATTTTTATAGTGTGCGGCCTTGGACGCGCATAACTACAAATAAAGCTAAAAGTACAATAACAACACGACATATAAATATTGCGCGTCCTGTTTTTTTCAAACTCGTCAACCGTACGACCGTTTTTTTCATTTCCAAAATCTTAAAACAAAAAAAAAAAAAAGACAATCATCAAGTTCCACGCTGAAGAGATGAAAGAGCGCAGAAAGCTGTAGGATAAGCCATCCTTAGACGTGCCCTACCTGTCCACCAGCAGTCCCGGCACACTCTCTCCCTCTTCACGCGCTCACATATAAATCCACCTAATTTTTCGCTCCGGCGCAGAGAGAGAGAGAGAGAGAGAGAGAGAGAGAGAGAGAGCCGCTGACAGGCAGCGGTCTACCACCACCCGAGCGCATTCCTGCGGTACGCGACGCGCGAGATTACGCCTCTGCCCCCCCTCTTTCGGCTGAGAGTGGTTTTGCAGCTGCTGCGTCTCTGTGAGTGTCCGTATATACGTGCGCCACTCTCGCGAGAGTCGTTAACGAGGAGGGAATGTTGTGGGTACGATTTGTGGATGCTGCAAGGGGAAGGGGCAGCATTTGGGTTTGGAAAAATTGGGCTGGAGATTCGTGCGGTTCCTTACTCTCTTGTTTATTCGCGCTGATCAACAGGTGTCATTCGGAGATTGCTCGGATTCTACGCTCGGTTCGTTTTCCTTTTACTTTTATTTTTCCTTCTTTTGTTTTTGTTCGTTTGTTTTCTGGAGCTGCGATGCATTTCGAATGTGCGGATGGAAGAGAAGATCGAAGTGTTTTTGATCGATGTCGATTGGGATTGGCCGAATTGGAAATTGCACGCGTATCGATCGATCTAGAAACAAGCCCGAATGAATATCGATACGTCTGCTCGTGAGAAAACAAAACAGATTTCCGTAATATTCCTTATGGTCCCGATTCTTGGTACAACAACGTTTTGTTCTCCAGCATATACATATACGTATTTTCCAAAGCCTCGATTTTCACGACCACAGCGTGTGTGCGCAAACGTAGTAAAAACTTCGAGCATTATCGCAGCGGCAGTAACAAGAGTAACAGCTCGTCCAGAGAGCCGCGTGACCATAGAATTGCAAACAAAAGTGCGCCATGCAGCAGAGCGAGATTAGAAATCAGTCAGCAGTGCGCGACGCTCGCACACATATACCCAAACCCTCACATACGATGCGCGTAGTAGAGCAAAGGAGGGGAGGCTTACGTAAGTGGCCGAGAGGCGTGAAAATATGCAGCTCGACGACGAGAGCACGGATTTTCCGCGAACGACCGCGTGCGTAGTTTTCCCCTCCTCTTCTCTCAAACTACGATCGAATGAGCGGGCCGGCTTCTCTTTTAATAAAGTGAGAAAAGCGCGCCAAACGAGCCAGGTATATACGCGGAAGAGGCACAATAGCGGCTGGCACAAGAAGCCAACGCTCGCCGAAGAAGGAGAGCCCTCGAAGGAGCGCGCGGGGGTGAGTATCGGTTGCTCTGGCCCCGCCACTGACAATTGCCTGCCAAGTGAGCGATCCCATCCCCCCACGCAGGCGGCCTTGTGGCCCTTTTTTTCGAGAGAACCAGCACCAGGCTCCTACTCCGTGTCTTTCCCTCGCTGCGTGTGAACAGCGCCGGGGAGAGAGAAAGAGCAAGACAAGTTCGAGAGGCTCGCAGGTAGAACGATGGAAAGCCTGCTTTTCTTTCTATGCCATCGGTAGTGGATGGAGGAAAAAGCAAGCAAACACCACCGGCTGGCAGTGCCCGAGTGTTTTTCGAATAATAGTTTATTGGTAATGGAGACTCTCGAGGCTCTCTCTCTCCTCCAGCTGTGCTCTCTCGGCTCATGGGAAATTGATACGCTCGATTTTGATGTTCTCTTCGTCAAAGGGGAAAACGTCCGATCGATGAATTTTGTTTTCAGAGACGAGGTGGTTTGACGACAAGGGGAGGGAAAAAAAAGAAGCGGTGAAGCTGAGAGCTTTATGCAAATGCGCAGGAGAGTAAGTTCGTCGAGGCGCAGCGAATTCCATCGGTCACTCTCGTTTATGCAAACTCTCGAGGCTATGCGCAAATATAACGAGAGCAAATACGTCGAGAAAAGGTAGAAGAAGCGCGATGAGAGGGCGCAGCGACCAAATGGAAGCTCTCTCGATCGCAAATCGACTGGTAAAAATAAAAGTCCAAAAGTCCACGGCTTCGAACCAGAAATAAGGAAAGAGAAAAATAACGGAAAAAGAAAAAGACGAAGTGGAGAGAAGAAAGAGAGGCATGGGAAGAGGTGCACGCGTGGCGAACAGATACGCGGATTCCCGACTACCTCAGCGGAAAAGTCAGATGTACAGCCACGCCAGCAGCAGCAGGTGCCAGGCGCATCTTTCGGACTAGGAGCGTCCCTCTTGGGATGAGGCGGCGCTCCTATTGTCAAGCTCTCTCTCTCCAAGAGATCTGGCTCTCGAGGGCCCCATTGTCCGGTGCGCAACGGGAGACCGAATGGTCTATGGGCACAATGCAAAAGAGAGGCCGCCTATGGTGTCAAACCTCGCGCCCTCGCGGCGCATCTGCAGCTCGTGAGGACCTCTTAGAAGTACGTCTCTCAGAGGTAGAGCCCTGTAAGGCTCACTGTCTCGATGGCAATGGCTGTTGGTTAGCTCAATACGGGATGCTTTAAATGTCATTAGGCGATCGGGTGGAATTGTGTCGGATGCACTTGTAGTCGATAGATTTCAGCTCGAATGTGTGTGTATTGGTAAAGGAAAAGGTTCAGCATAGGTAATACCCTTTTCTTTATGTTTGATTCTGGATTTGTTCTTAAATGAGGTAAGGAGTTGGAAGAAAAAATTCGTTGATACACAACGATCCTCTAATCTAGCCCCCTCCTTCTCGCTCGCTAACGATATCTTTATTTTCATAGCTGGCATAGCTGCTCTGAATGTCCGTTGCGCAATCCTATGGACTACAAGAGTATTATCACATTCCGGAGTAACAGAACTTTCACCTCGGATTTACAAGAGCAGGAAAGAAAAATTGCCACGTGATACATACGCGCGTATGTACGGGAGAAACAAGAAGGCTGATCAGTAGCGAGTACACGCGGCATACCTTATTCCGTCATTAGTCGATCGGAAATCGGCCTAATGGAATATCCACCTGTCGCCCAGCGCAGCGCGCAAACAGCAATTTTCATAGTTGCCCCGGATAAATAAGCACATAGTCTTCCAAGACCAACAAGAGAAAGAGAGCGCGTGTGGTCAAGAACACGCCACGCCCGCGAATATCCGCGTCTAACACCAGTAACTCCACAGTGCGCTACATCTCCGCCCCTTAACCACCGCGTGTGTACAGGGTGCGAACGCCCCTACCACCCACCTCCTCCCCTGCCGCGCGTGCCGATACTCCAAAGGCAATTACGTAGAGAAAAGAGGGATGGCTAGAGGCATCGCCGTTTCACCTCCACCTGTGTGTGACGAGACTTGGACTATTAATCTTCCCCGCCGCTCTCCACTCTGCTATACGCTCCACAACGTTGCAGCACCGCCTGCACGAAAAAAAAAATTTTTCGCTTTCTTTTATTTTACGAGGCCTACCTTCGGGCCGCTTTGTCTCTCTAGAGGATCGACTGCAGGCCCTCCTCTTCGAGTTTGGCGCCAGCCTCCCGCTGCTTCCCGAAAATTTCTAATTTATGTCGCGCGAAGCTATTTCGGAACGCCTTGGGAAAGGCACATATTTTGCCGATGCTCCTTCGATTCTCGAGCGCATAAAGATTCGCTCGAGATTCGTCTGTCTCTGCGAAAGTGGAGATTATTTAAGTTTGAGTCATGCTTTATATCACACAGCTGTCTCTTCCACAAGTAGTTTTTTTCTCCCGAGTAACGCTCGTTATCCTCCGCACAACAACAGCGAAATCCGAAAAGCTGAAAATCGCTGGAGAATCTAACGCCAGCCGAAAGAGAAGTCGTTAAGTTCCACATAATTTTTTTTTCTTTCCCTCTTCCGAGCAGACACTCCACCGGCTAAAATCGAAAATTGCCATAACTCGATAAGGATCTAGCCCTTGAGGTTTCATCGTCGGGGATTGCCTAGAGAGACTCCGGCGCAGCGGGTGAAGGGTATGGTTTACAGCCATAAAAGCATCCGAACATCTGTTGAACCTTTTTTTTTCTCTTCACTCCCAGAGGCTAGAGACAGTCACTCCACCTGTACATAGCCGAGGAAAATATTTGCGGTATGTCTATCCCTCAACTTTTTAAACCGTCGTAAATTCAAGTGAGACACTGGGGCCCCTTGTCCGAGTTTAATCCCGAATTTGCGGCCAATGTAAAGCGCGCGAAATAGACCGGCCGAGCAAGTTCAGGCTGAATATACGCGTATACATACGTTGGCGCAAATGAAAGCTCCGTTGGCGTACAACGAGAAAACGACAAAAAGCTGAGAGTCTCCATTAAGCTGAGTGCGTTATAGAGAGCGAGGGAAGGGAGGCACACACGTGCACACTCGTTAAGATGGGAGTGGGAGGGGCCCGAACGGCCAGGCGCGCGCGCGCACAATAGAGGCGCGGCTCGAGACGGTGAGACGGCGCGGCGCGGATCAACAAGTGGTTCTCTTTCTCCCGCTCGTTCTCTCCAACGCGTGGGTTTGGAGCTCCTCTGTATCCCCCGATGGAGGCCTAAATTTAGCGACTCTCTCTTATCCCCCACTTGCGCCAATACACAGCCGTTTATCCTGCCTAATGCACACGCACACACGCTCGTGTGTTTATTCCTTTGACACTTGGAAGGATTCGAAAGCTCTCATTGCGAGTGGTGTGGGTAAACAATCGGGTATAGGTAGGCGGTGTAGTGTGCCTGTGGAATCGGCAACTGGAGCGAGTTTCGAATCTTTTGATCGATGAAATCGCAAAGTGAACGGGATTTCGTAGCTTTCTGGGAAATCGACATTTTTACAAACGTAGATTTAAACATAATTAATGCCTCGCAGCTGATATACTGCGAAAATTATTCAAGCTTTGCAGGGTAGAGAAAACTAATTGAAGAGGGCAGATGTAGAAGGCTCGAGAGAGGGAGTTTACAACTCTGGAAAATCGAAGGGTATAATAAATAGCTTGAACAATCGGGCTCATTTAGCGCCCCCGAGCAGGCATATACGCTTCTCTCGACAATGCGCTAAAGTCCAGCCACATTGCGAGAGTCGCAAGTTGTTCGCTCTCGAGAGACGTAACGTGATGGTGAGCACATCGAGAGGCTGGCAAAGAAATGCGAAGAAGAAGAGGAAGGAGCAGCTCATTGGCAAAAGGAAAAGTCAAGAGCAGAAGAGTCGATGGTAAAGGTCATCCTCCGGCGCGTTGAAGAAGCGCACTTGTGCGTGTCCGCGCTCTACTCCCACCTTTTCTGCGCTGCGGAAAAATGTAAGAGAGAATCGCGGGGGCGAGGATTATGCGGGCTCGACGCGCATCCTTTTCAATTATCAATCTCGCGCCCATCTCTCTCCTACAGCCTTATTGTTTTAACCTGCCTACCATCTCGCGAAAGAGAGTATACTCCGAGGGAGGGTTGTATTCATGGAGATGGCTCGTTTCGCGCTCGTTGGCTGTTCGCAGTGATTGAATGGCTTTTAATACACGGTCTGCTGGCTGGTGAGAGGTGCCCGAGTGAGATGTCTGATTTTCACTTGGATCAGACTGGCGCTGTAGGATATATTGTTTAATTTTTTGAAGCGCGATGATCAGGGCCCCAAGCGAGAGATTCAGATCGGGCCTTTATTATTATTCTAATGCGAATACAAGCTAATGACTTTTATTGTACTTGTTGGTTTACATTTTAGAAGGTAATTTTCGAAATTTGTCGAACAGGCCGCACCGTAACGCGATTAACGCGAAACGGATGTGCGCGTTAATGAGACACAGGTTCGCAAAAGTAGGACTAATCAACGCAGGTGCCATATAGAGGACTTGTAAGTCGAGAAATATCACGGCTTTTTTTGGAGGATTTGGCTGTTTGCTTAGGCGCAGACTCTTTGGGCTGTTTAGCTTTTGGATTACACGTGGAGTTTGACAGGTAATTGTGCCCCGCCGAGAGAGAGAGAGAGAGGATAATGAGGATTGTTGCGCCGATGCCAGTGACGAGCTGATTGTTCAACAACAGCTCCAACTCAGATTACCCTGAGCTTAATGGCTATTGGCGCTGGCAGGAAACGCGCCAATTACACGTAGCGACCATGTAAATTTTGCGTAAAGTGTTATTCCAAACGAATCTGCCTTATGTCGTGCGCGTATTTATTCCAAGGGCTTTCGAGGGAGAGCCAGTCGGTGTCCCTACGTCAGGGTCTTTCTCGAGTCGTATGACCGAGAGTAGCTGAATGCGTTTTAATAACTCGTCAAATTATATTCACGAGCGAGCGACGTTGACGAACTGCGCGTCGTCAGGATCAATTTTAAAGTGCGGCAAAAGCATGGAGAAGAAAACGCTCCTACCGTAATTCGCGGTCCTCTCCTCGATGGGCTTCATTAGCCATTGAAACGCAGCGTAATTTTTGCAATCATTTGCGCGTCGCAAGCAAACGACGAGCATAAGGTCCCGAGGACTAGAGCTTGGTAGTAGAGAGAGAAAGAAAAAAAGGACGCGCGACCCACGTCATTCCGCTATATACGTGACCGACGGGTCGTCTGCGGAGCCGTTTCTTATACCTGGTCGTCCTCCTCCTCACCACCCCCGGCATAACGAATTCTCGACGTGCGCTTCTCCTCGAATTATCACTGCACCAGAGGCTCTATCCTACTGCTGACGCTCGGCTCCTGCCCATCGGCTGCATAAGAGATACACACTGTGGATAAGGACGCGAGACGAATATACACCTCGCTACCATTGCCGGCGTAGTACCCTCCATACCTTTTCTCCCGAAGGATTCTATCCTTTTGCTGATTTTCAGAATTTCTTCGTTTCTTTTTGTTTTACGGGGTAGCTTCTTGTTCTTCTTTGATGTTTTCGACCGGTATAACGGCAAATACGTGACGGTCTGAGAGAAAAAAACGCTTGGGATGATGGTTGGGTGTTCTCGGGTATGACGAGTAGTTTTAACGGACTGTCAAATCAGCTGATGATTTATGCCTTGCGATAAATATCGGACTCTTTTATAGGAAAAACAGTTATAATTAATTTTTACCCTATGATTTATTATATTTTTTGTTCTTCCAAGGATTAAGATGTCGTTCTCTGGGATCTTTTTTTTTTAAAAAACGGCCAAGAGAAAGTTTAGTTCCAGAGGAAGATGCGGCTTTAACTTGCGCATTTGACTTGCATACAACGCACACACGTGTGAATTAAATGTTTTCTCTTCCTGCCTCATTGTCTTTGGTCTGGCGTCTGTTAATTTTTCGTTCACCACTTTCTTCGGCTCCGTCCATATCCTCGCCCATATCCTCTATGCCTTTTTTCCCTAGCCGAGAAGGGGGCTACGTGCCGTGAAAAAAAAACTCCGCCGATATTTCGAGGTGACAGAGATATTCCGGATGCGAGGAAGGAAATGATTACTAAAACAAAGGGAATGAGAATGTAATCGCTAGGCGAGAGGAGAGAGAGAGAAAGAGGGAGAGGGATAGAGGCAAGAAAAAAAGGAAATCGATGATTAATGGATAGTCGAAGGTAAGGAATGACAAGTTCGGAATTGATGGATGACCCTGGTAGTTTGCTTCTCTCTTTTGTTTTCGTGTAATGAATACATTTCTTCTATGCCAGCACCTTCAATATTTACCAAATGAATATTCTTATATTTTTTATTTATTTTATTTGCGTTATTTACTTTTTTTTAATTTACAGATTTAATAATGCCGTGTTCCTTTTTTTATCTCTCTCACTTGACGCGTAACAAATTTATTCGGTCCGTGTACAGCTTGTGTTTCCGAAACAACGTGTCATTACAAGCATCGGATCACACAAGCGATCAAAAATATAAAATTAAAAAGACCAAGCTATTCTTACCAAGAATTGAAAAATCAAGCTCGATTTTTATCTGCCTCTAGTAAAGTCATAAAAAAAGAAAGAAAAAGATCTGGACCAGACGATCGGTATGCGTCCTCGGAGCGTGTACAAGTGATCAATCATTGGACATTTAGCTCGCCTCCATACACCCACCAGGTGAGCGAAGCGAAAAAGAGCAAGCACAAGTCAAGAAAGCAGGCCTACGTAGCAGGCCACACGTGTACCGGAGCACTATGACTCGGGTCAATATTTGAAAAAGTGGAAAATGTACCAAGCGCCCTGAGCAAAGGGCAAAAATCCTTTGTCGGCGCGCGAGTGTGCAGAGGACAGGTTTTTTTACCCCGGTCTCTCTCTCTCGCGGGAGATGTACGTACGTGTTCCTTGGGACGTTTTTTTTATTCATCCTAAGGCTTTCGTAGACGAGGGAGTTGTTCGGGCGTTTCTTTTAACTCCCTCGACTTGGTCAGCCGCATATACTTGAGTGGCTGAGATGACGAAGGGATTTCCTAAGGGCTGCGTGGTTGGTCCCTTAAGTGGAGTTTTGTCCAACGAGTTTTTCGAGATGCGGGAGACATTTATTCCACGCATCTCTCTTTCTCTCTCTCTCTCGGCTGGAGTTCTCGGCTTGAGTGTGTCCAACTGATTGCGTTTGTGTGGTGACAGAATTCATGTGGAGAGATCGAATCGGAATGTCATCGTTACGCTTTACTTCGGACGTTCGAACAAACACACTAGGACTTTTTTTTAATGATTATGCTTGTTTCAGTAATTTCTCTTGGGGATTTATAAATATGAAATTATGAAAATTATAGTTAGTCGGTGTGTTGGCTAAGTGAATCGATGATTTCTTATTGGGCTTGATTGAATGCAGTCACGAAAACAAAACATGGGACTAATGGTTTTCTGGTGAACACTCGAGATAATTATTCAGGCTTGTACGTAAGTGAACGTATACGGTTGGACACTTATGCTCGTGTTTCTTGCGGCTTGTTCAAGATCACAATCACGAAACTACATATTAAGTCATAAAAACGATGAAGAAAATCCGAAAAAGGACCTCTACAGCACATTATATTTACAATACATCAAAAGATCAGTAAGATATCTGGATACCTTCTAACTTTTGCTCTTTAAACTTTAAAGCAAAGATTCTCGTAACTTATACCGATTTTGCATAACATCTACCCGCGTCATCGGGCCAATCATAATGTTTCAGCCTTAGCAGTGTAGCGAATCCTGCTGTTACGCGCTTAATAACCGTCAGACTGATGCCGCACATACGCGCAGTTAAATTTTCAAAGGATGCGCGCAAAAAGGGAATAGGGGGAAGAGCAATCGACGCCGGCAAAAAATTAACACTACACCCTTGTGCCCGATGAGTCGGACTTTTCTACCGAGAGAGAGAGGCTCCACACACGAGCAAGAGAGCGCCGGCGAAACAATGCTCGCCGACAAAAGCGCGACGAATCGCGGACATTGCAGTTTTTGCGCTCTGTCTCTCTTTCACAGGGAAATAACAGGTTGCCACCTGTCCTCAAGAGAGAGAGAGAGAGAGAGAGAGAGAGAGAGCCGCTCTCTCGCTAATTTTTTTTTTCTTCACTGCTTGTCAGCGGGTCACGTATAGGAATTATTACACCAAGCGATATACGGCGTTCACTCGTGCGCTTATACGCGCCAGAGTTTTTTTGTTTTGCGTTAATATAATAGCACGTGTGCTGGTGTGTACACAAACGAAGCGCGTTTTTTTTTAATACATCAACGTGTACCTTCAGTGTTTTCTTTTCCAAAAAATCTCTCTGAATATAATAATAACGAGCGCAATTGCAGGTTTAACGGCTGAAAAAGAAAACGGCGCGTGCGCACCTCTCAATATGCATAATTCATACAGAGAAGACTTATATGCGCGCTGGTCGGGCTGAAAAATGTTTAACGCCAACAATGGAACTTGGCGTGGCACGCAGGTTCATTTGAAATTTCAATGAATTTGGAGAAAAACCAAAAATCATCGCGGCCTCGTTAAACTGGCCGTATATCTAACCGGCCTCAAGAGCGCCTTCGACCGTTACGCAACAGTCGCCGGCAGCGCGCAAAAATCTAATTGCCATCGCCAAGAGAGAGCTATTGTTTTCCTTTGCAACGCCATGAGCGTTAAGATTCGGGCAGTCTCGTTTATTCTTTCGAAGTAATCCGCTTTTGTTATACACCTGCGTTGTTTAAAAAAAAATCCTAGCTTTTCTTTTTTCTCTTTCTACAATCGATCGATATGTTAGGCGAGCGCCAGGTTTCGAGATAATAAATAACAGTTTATCCAAAGCGTAATTAATAACGGCAAGATCAAAGCTCGGATAAAGCATATATCGAGAAGTAGAACGTGCCTTTAGGGGCAAAAACAACAATCAATCCTAAATCCTATACGCTAATAAACACTCTCCCCCTTCTCTCTTTCTCGACTCAATGTTTTTTATCCGAGGAGCTCGTTTGCCGATCGGCGCGTGTATTTTTAGCCGTACCCGTTGCGCCGCTCGGACCCGCAAAAAAAAGAAGGAATCAGCGGAAGCAACGACGACGAGAAGTAGGGGAAGGGAGAAGAGCGCAATCAACAAAATCGGAGAAACGTGCGGGCTTTTCGCTTGACTCGGTCTCCCGAGAGCAGCAAGGGAAAGAGAGAGACAGCTACTTGGCATTAGCATTAAGCCGCTCTAGCGAGCTTTGTCGCGTTCGAGAGAGGAGTTAACCCGACGTCACGGATCGATCTCGCGGCTCGTTGACGCGGCGAATAGACACAGCCGATTGAGTTACCGCGAACGGCAGATAATTGGACAAGAGAGGGAGATGGGTAGAGGAGGGGGGGGAGGTCTATTGAAGCGTGCAATGAGATTCGTCGTTGTACTTTTGCGTGATAAGATCGCGCGCGTCGACTTTTTTTTCTCGTTTACAGGTGGACTAGGGGGGAGTATAGGCCAGGATTCTAAGAGTCTTTGAGAAATCGGTATATGGTTGTTGGTGACGGGAGAACCGGTACTTTACGTAACAATGAAAACATCGAGTTGGTACGAGTGGCTGCGGGAGGGGGGTAGTGAGAGAGCAAGAAAAAGAAAATAGAGAGGCTTAGGGGCAATCAATTTAGCCGGGCTCTAAAAATCGTTGTACCGGCGGACAGAAACAGAACTAAGAACGAGAGAGAGGAAGAAAGGAAGTCGAGCGAATGGCGAGCGAAGGGGGAACCGCGAAGAACTGCGAGGGAGTGAGGGAAGCTCTCTCGGCGTGTGGTGGGGGGATATATGCTACATCGGCATATGGCGTGTTTACCTGCGCTGCGGCAACCGGTTCTCCGGCGACTCTCCGCTCCCCGGCGCTCTCTGCTCATCTCTCACCTCCTCCTCGTCGCGCGTACACAGACGGACACACAGATGCACGACAGGCTGGATGTGTATCCTTTCTTTCCTCGCCACTGCCTTTTTTTCCTCGCTCCCTGCCTCTCTCTCTCTCAACGCGTGCTTCACCTTTCACGAGAGAGAGAGAGCGCCCCCCGAGAGCTCCTCTCAAATTTCGAGATGCCGGCCGCGAATTCGCGTCTGGGACCACTGCGCTGTCTCGTCCTCCTTCCAGCGCTACCGGTTTTTCCTCGCGCAAGGCTAATGCGGACTTAATCGATTTTACGAGGGACTCGAAAGAGCGAGAGATGTTTATTAGCCGACGCACACTATAGCCCGCATCCCCCGAGAGGGAGCTCCGGCTTCATTAGCTTCCGATGCGCTCTATTCCCCTTCGCTCTAGGAAGCTACACGAGAGTTTGAAAGCTCGTTTGCCGTTAAGGAAAGTTATGCTTCTGCCTTTTAATTCGCTCTCGCTATGTCTGCTACTGTTGATGCTCATTCGACCACCATTCGCATAGCCGAGAGGCCGTTAATTTGGCGAGAATTTTTAAATCGGTATAATCGATTTTTAGTCAGGTCAGAAGGGGGGAGGGGAGACGCACACGCGTTACGGTTGTTAGTCCGTTAGAGAGTTACGAGGGAGACTTCAATCTTGCCGGTCGCGCCGGGGCATTATTTAGCCGCGAGCGCTCGCGCGGCGTATTCAAACGACCTCGATTGATGGATGTGTCTCGCTTTTTTTTTTCTCTCTCTCTCTTTGGTACACTCTCGTGTTTTCCTCCGGCGATTGCCACTGGTCTTTCTGTCCTTGTTCCGTCGCGATACTATACGCACAAAGCAAGAAGTATGCCTATTACGCGGCCGAGAGCGATTTCACGTAACGACATATATGCGCGCATATGGTTTGATTTCGTTTTGCAATGTTCATTCGTTGGAACTGAGAGGAGAAGAAGAAAGAGAACAAGTTGTCGAACTCGGCAGGTATTTGAATTTCAGATATGGAATTTTTCGAGAAGGCAGCCGATTAAAAGTAGGTATACACAAGTGGGTTAAAGGTCTCCATCCAACTGGCTCTTTGACATCATTAACATTTCTAGCCGAATACTGGAGAATATGGTTAGACGGCGTTACGTGAGCGCGCTCGGGTCAGCGTATGTATAATAAAGAATCCAGAGAGAGAAACACGTGTTCGCGTCGTTTGAATAGCGAATTTTTGTTTTACACGCAGGGAGATGGCGGGGTGGAAAAAAAATAGGTCGCTCAAAAATAGACGAACGATTAATCGGTATAGTACTGCTGCCGTGCTATATAACGCTCATTAAAGATTTATCCAGCTAATTGAAATTCCGGGGTATCCTTCGCTTTAGCATCACTTCCGTCCTCTCTCTCGGTGTACGTGTATGAAAATCAAATACAACGCGTCAGAAATAAACCCATCGGAAAGCGAGAGAGCCGAGGCGAAGAGAAAAGTTATACCAAGAGAGCGACGGACTACGGTACGTAAGAAATCGATCTGCTATTGTCGTTGGTCGGGATCGCATAATCGCCGCAAAACTGTATGAGAACCGAGAAAAAAAGTGGCTCTCGAAAATGGGGGCGTTGCTCTCTTTTCATTCGAAAGTCTTTAAAAACTCCTCCTCCAGCGCGTGATTTACGACGAGACGGTGTAAGCTCCCTTTATTGTGGTCCACGGGGGGGAACGCACGAAAACGATTTTTCCGTGAAAGCGAGGACGCGCGGCCTTCTCACTGCGCCTACACGCTCTAACGCGGCAAAATTTTTCCGTATGTTCGCTCTCTCTCTCTCTCTCTCTCTCTCTCTCTCTCGTCTTGGAATATTGTTTTCCATTGTGTGCGGGCTTTGTTTAGCGCTTTTTGAGATGCACGTGAGAAAGACGTGTCAATTTACGCGTGTCTGGAGTGTATACTCTGCCGGTGGCGAAAGTTTTCTCCGCTAAGTGAAAAAAAAGCGAGCAGTACTCTTGATAAATCAATTATGCGTTTCGCGAATGTTCCTTCTACTTTCGTTATGTTCCTTTTTCTTCGGTCGGCTATAACAGCATTAGCAATATGGAATAGAGACGCTGAACACTACAGGACCATTTTTATCGGAGGCCGTACAAAATAAGATATTTGTCGCAGCGTCCAACACAGGCCAACACTCGAGAAATCAAATCCAGACTTTCGCCTCGCTGGCGGCGCCTGCAATCTTAATTAAAATCAGTTGACACGCGTATATATCGTTAATGGACGAGCTTTGTGCGCGCTAGAGGCGCCTTCTGCATTATTGCCAATTCGCTTAATTGCATTGTCATTATGATGATTTATGCGAATCGAATAATGTCCGCGGCCTAACGCTTGTCCTTTTTTTTGTTCCTTCTTTGCGTGATTTGCAAACGACAAATTGTTCGGGGCGATGGCTTTTTTTTTGTTCCGTGCACAACGTCGGGAGATGAGAGGCAATGGCTATATAAGCAATAACAATCAAGCACATATCCCCATACCGATTTACACGCTGTTACATCCGCAGCGCCTCTCTCGGCTGTACCTTCCTCGAATCCATATGATATCATTTCGCTCCGGATAAGCGATTACACGTGTGAGTGCATGAACGATCGTTTCTTTGAGGGTACCATCGATCGTGCGTTTATTATAGCATCTCGCGGACGAGCTTGCTGACGCTGTTGGCGTGCACTTGCCGGCAATTATATTCAAATTGTTTCAGGTGCGATATTCGCCGCGAATTAGCCTTGCGTTTTCATCGATTACTCGTTCCCACACTCGAAGAATCGTGTACTCAAGGAAAGCTCGAAAGCAAACAAAGCAAACACTATCGAGTTTCCTTACCGATCTCGTCCGTACGCAACAAGCCACAACTTGCAAGCTCGTCATACGCCGATAAATTTCCATCGTTTTCCCTAAACCTCGAGCGTCCCTGATCCGATTAATCCAACGAAAAATAGCGCATTCTCGATAGCAGGACCTTTACGCTAGCGCCTATAGTCACTCTACCCCGCTGAAAATACCGCGGCGGAATCCCTTTCAAATTGAGAGAAGGGCAGAAAGGTTGAGGGGAGGGGGAGTAAAGGGGGTACAGGCTCAAGGAGCCTCTCTCGCATGCATCGCATTCCCACGAGGAAGCGAGGCGAAGTGCGCGCGATCGTAATTTCCCGATCGACCGATCGCTAGCCGGCCTCTTTGCCTCTTGTCTATATACATATACACCGACGCCAAGAGAGAGAGAGAGAGAGAAAGAGAGGGCACGAGCGGATTTTTCATCGCGAAATTCCCCCAATGCACCTTGCGGTATTCCTCCCTCTCCGTTGCCGACGATACTCTGCTGGCTGCTGATGCGCCGTGTGGAATGCCGCGCGCGAGGTCGGCGCCGATTTTTTTCTTCTTTCATTTTCTTCGCGGGGTCAGGCCCGCGATGTATGGCGAGGGATCGCTCGGTCGAAGAAAGGTCGCGCACTGCGGGGGAGTCGTCCCCGCGCGCGATGTATGGCCAATGAGATTCCGCTGTCTCTGGATACGGATGGGGGGGGGGGGTAGAGCAATCCGAAATATTCTTAAGAAAATCCGGCTTGGTATGCGTAGCTTTAATTGATTCTTACCAGCATACGAGTCTGTGTGTGTGTTGGGACTCTTGAAATATGTTGGCAGGATTTTCCAAAGGCCCTCATCATCCTCCTCTTTTCCTTAATAGACCGGCGTTTAAAAGCCGTGTATTTCAAAAGATCGGTTCGTCGCGCAAAATTATATTTAGCCATTACGCCGTTCTCTCTCGAGAAAGAGAGTGGGAGATATATAGCGTGCGAGAGCACTTCTCTCTCAATATGCTTAGAAGACCTTTTATCGAAGTCCATGCGCGTAAGCGTAACGATCGTTTTGCATAATGTGTGCAGCCCGTGGGAGTAGCTTATATGAAAGAAAGCGCCGATCTCTGCCTCACTCACCTTGAGGTTATACCGACGCAGATCGCGTTATGACAGATGCGCGGCTAAGAGGGAAAATAGCGAGGGAAAATTGAAGGGAAAAAAGAAGAAAATAAGCAAGTCGATCGGAAATCGGTATATGAAGTCATTAGCGAAAGAGGAAAAGCAGGGGCGCTCTCAACGACTGCGTTGGCCAATCGTCATCCGGTTTGCCGGTCACTCTGCGCCCGGGAAAGCGCGCGGATGTTTATTACGAGACGCTGACGTACGCCCGAGAATTTCTATAGGATGAACGTGGGCGAGGAGCGACGGGTTATTGGTCGGAGGACTATATCTGGAGGAACTTCAACGCCGTGATGGCATGGACTCTCTCGGGGCCTGGCTTCTCTCTCTCTCTCTCTCTCTTTTTTCTGACTTACTTCGATCAACAACGCGTTGGAATTAATTGCCGCTTAGTTCGGTTTTTCACCGCTGGATAATATGATTGATCGTGAATTGTTTCTCGCGCGGGACCCGTTTTTCGTGGCAATTATATTCAAATCTTTCACGCGAAGCCGCGTCGTTAAGGCGCGAGGTATGGTTCTTTTTTCTTCTTCCTTATATAAACGGCAAACCCGTTAGGATCGTTAAAACTCGACAAATGCAAGTTGATTATTAAAAAGACATTTGTACGTACGGATTGAGCCGTGTGTGCCCGTGTGTGGCTACGGAGAAAAAGGCGCGCGTGGTGAATAATATTCGAAGGTCTTTGGCATGTGACGGATATTCGGGCTTTCGTAAGACTACCTTTGTTCTCCATATAGTTGCCGGGGCAGAACTAAAGCGAAAAAAAAAGAGAGAACGCCGCAGAGAGAGGTACCGCGCTGGATCTATACCTACTCGCGAACCTAAATCAATGCGGGCAAGTCGAGGCGTGACCGAGCCGTCTCTCGAAAATTAACCACAGCGGCGCCAATAACATTCGAGAGACCATCGCACACAGCTCATGGGAGATTTCTCGAACTTTACGAGACTCACTCTCTCTCGTGTTCCAGTTAATAACCGCGCTGCGGGCGTTAAAAACGCAATTCCCATTGATTGATAGTCCCTTCCGAGAACGAGCTTGTAATTCGTAAACTCGCGGCTTAGGATTCTCGTTTTCTTTCTTTTTCTTTTTTGACACCCCTTGCCTTCTAATAACATACATTTCCAGCGACACTTTAACGAAGCAGCCAAGACAAGTTCGACAATCGGTTACGGCCTTCTAATGGAGACCCCCCCTCCCGTCCATTTCGAGAGCGATCTAATCGGGCTGGAATGCCGAGGTTGATCGGTCGCGCAAAGGGCCAAACCGCCCGTATGATCCGCGGTCGAATATTCGACTGCGCAATGGCCGATTATTCGCGGTCGTTATATGCCGTGACCGCAAGACTGGTTCCCCTTCTGGATACAGCTTATGCTTCGGTCGTCATTATCGGGCCGAAGTTGAACGAAGCCGAGAACGACCTGGAGAGTCCCTTGGACAAAGTGGACTCGACGTTTCTTGCCTGATGCACACGAGCCGAACCCAGAGGACGATGGGAGGCTGTTGTACGTTTGTAGGTCAGAGCTTGGTAAGCTTTGTTTTTCAACTTCATGATTTTATATACGATTCTACAAGATGGGTCATTGGGACTGTTGTTGTTGTTGTCGTGGTATTAATAAAATGTCCGATAATCGACCGACGATAAGCCTTTTCATCTGAGAAACGCGCTTAATTGTTACCGTAGCAATCAGCGATATGTATATGCGGCAGGAGGCCGAGGTAGCGTTACATGAATTCCTGCTAATCCAAGCAGCAGAGAGCGTATTGCGATGCGGTGATTTCATTGATCCTTGATCGCATTATTAGCTTCGACAAGCCGGTATGCAAGATATGGATTGCAATAGACTTTCCCGGCGAGCGACGTCGA
This sequence comes from Anagyrus pseudococci, assembly GCA_030522585.1. NCBI lineage: Eukaryota > Metazoa > Arthropoda > Insecta > Hymenoptera > Encyrtidae > Anagyrus > Anagyrus pseudococci. Next base: position 53,498 of record JAPYYQ010000920.1, read on the forward strand.
TGATTAACTTCAAACCAACTGGCTTCGTTATAAATTTTTTTTTAAACGAATTAGCCCGGCTAATTGAGGCTCCATGTATTGCACACAAAAATTGCCGCAACTTTGCTTTTGGCAACAAACTCGAAAAAACTTCATTCGATTCGCGAATTTATGTGCATCGACAAGAGAGAGAGAGAGAGAGCTCTACTTCTCCGTTTATCGAGGATAAAGAGAGTTATCCGAAGGCAATAATTCAACGCACCTCCTTTTTTTTTCACTCTCGCTCGAGTAGCGCATCAAGGATACGTATCGAAAGGGGAAGATCCTTGCGCCGTAAATCCTCTAAATCCTCTGGAAATAGACGTTAACTTATCAACTTCCGACGAGACGCGTGATAAAAGCCGCTCTCGCCGGAGGAGGATATAGGTTCCGTGGCATTAAAATATTCCCAGCCTTCGAAAAATCAAATATAAGCCTCCCCTTCCCTTCTAGAAAACGCGACTTCTTCTCTCCTGGGTATACATCGGCAAATTTGCAAATCGATAAATCCGAGAGCCGAGTAACTTTTTTTTTCAGCTGGGCAATATCCAATAGCCCTGGTAGTTTAGCTCATGGTGTAACCCTTTTTACGCGAGAGGGAATGAAGAAGGAGGACGTTTATCGACACTCGTGCACGCGCGCATAACCTGGCTATCGCACACTCAAGAGAGAGAGAGAGAGAGAGAGAGAGAGCTAGTTTCGAGGCTCTTATCGACTCGAGCCTCGGCTTATCGGTTTACGCTCGCTCTCGAGGCGAATATAAATGCGACGCGCTGTGTTCTCTGTGTTGCCTTTGGCACCTCTCTTTGCGCACGTGGCCGCGCACTTTTTGCTCGGTCGAAAATTTATAAAGCGCTAGCCGGGATCTCTCGCGGCAATACGGCACTGTAATAGACGCTCAACAAAATATCATTATTGTTACGCTTGGCAAAAGGTGCAACGACCAACAAGCGATATTTGATCTCCTCTGCTTCTCTAAACACACGCAAACTTTATCAATAATAAATACGCGAGCATTCTGGTTACATAACCCAATAAGCTTTATTTGTTTGGTCTCTCTGCGCGTACACGCAAACAAACGCGCCATTCACGGTCCCTTAAAATCCTACGGCCTTATACTCTCTCTCGCGTACAATTCACCGAAAAATACGCATACACGCACTTCGGTGGGTGTTTTCATTGAGATCACGTATCCGTTTCTCACACCCATTTTTTGTTCACCAAGCTCTCCCAGGGGATTTCAGCTTACTATCGTATAAATGTGTTCGCTGCGAAAACACACACACACTGGTTAGTGTATATTCCAGCACTAAACGCGTATATAAGCATTCTCGAAAAGCAATCCCCGTTTTGAATTAATAAGCGATAACGATAGACCCAGCCAAGCTCTATCATTAGATTCTATATCTTTTCTAGTCTGAATTACGAACAGTGTCGGCCAGTTCTAAATAAAGATATAGCCTTTCTCCGTCTTTCCTTTTTTCTTTTTATTTCGCAGTGTTACAAGACACGTCGATGTAATACCGCGATTAGCTGGCGATTGCTTTGCTTTACACAGTTTCTTTATTATCGGGGGAAAAAACGGGGGGGGGTACAATTTGTTTTTTGGCTCGGCCAAAAATAAATAACGACGGAGCCACGAAAAGAAAAGGGTTCGATACACGTTATACACGTAGTTCGGCTCTCCAGAATGGGGCTCGATTTCGTAATCCCCGGGCAATGTTTTGTAAGTACATCTGGCCGCGCGATAAGCGAAAAGGTTAATCGAAAACGACTCGGTACCTCGTTTACCTTACTTCCCTCGAGATCTCTCTCGAGCGCGCGAGTATTCGCTATGTGGTGTCTGTGTTTGCTAGGCCCAGACGTATACCGATAACGTAATCGCTGCCTCGCTCGACTAGACACACCGTCCATCAATAATTTACTCCGGCTGGACACTTCGAGCGTTGACGCTGTATATAAAACTCTCTCGGTTAATCCGGCATAAAATCGCGAAACGTAAAAGAACACCAAGAGGAGGGGAAGCCGAGGGTTACCGATTTTTGAGAAGCCGTCACGCGATCGTCCGAACAGAGGATGAAGAAGCTCTTGTGACATTCGGCTTATCGTGGAGCGCGCTCGCCAGCGGCTTAGTCAGCCAAAAACAGCTGGACAGCTTTCGTCCACCTCGTTCATACACACCGTCTATATCGCATCTACATTATTTCAACTGTCTTCTCTCTGACCGTGACTGCTACTGCTCGTAACGATTTTTTTCTCTCTTTCTCTCTGTGTTTACGGTTTATTGTGGCTTGCTGGCCGGCGGCCACGTCAGCTCTCTTTCCCCTAAACATTTGGTCAACAAATTACGTCATGGCGCGCATCTCCACGTCGATGCTACCAGAGAGAAAAGAAACTCTTTTTTTTTGCCGAGAGGCTCGAATATAAGATTCCGTTCGAGAATATTCCCCGATTCAATTAGCAAGATCCTGACGTTTCAATTCCAAGGAGCAACGGTATACACACACCTAAGCAGTTGCACGGCAGCCCACTCTCCACGGATATCGGTATAGCAGCGAAGGAGGAAGGGGGGAGAGAGCGTTACTTGCAGTAGTTGAGCTACTTAACCGTCGTATCCGATCGTATCTTTAATTGTGTACGGTCGGCCGATTTTTACTAATAAACGGGAGAAAGTATATTATGCACAAGCCGGGGCCCGAGTGGTGGTAAGCGCAAAAAGACGCGCGGCCATACGGTACATATACTTGTTTCTAAGCCCCGCGCAATCGGGAGCAGCAGATCGAGGCTGCTGCTACTTGGAAGGAAAAAAAAACGCGCACACAGGGGGCGAGAGACGAACGATTTCCGGAACCAGTTTGACGACGTAGTCGCAATTAACCCGCAAAGTGTCGTTGTTCTTCGGGCGAAAGTAAAAGTGCGCTTTGTCGATCGGACTGAATACGCTTCGTTACCGATTTTATTCATATGTGCTCTTCGGGACTTGCTTCGCGTGGCGGTATAGCGAGCGTATGCTTGGATTATTGAAAAAGTCGTTGGATCGTTTAGTCGGATCTGTGAGTGTTTTTCCTTTTTCTAGCGCGGTAGAACGGGCGACTGATAAATAGGGCGCTTTTTTACGAGCTGGCAGGGGAGAAATCGGTTGAGCTACGCAAAAAATTATCGCCAGGCAGGATGTGGTTTTACAGATATATATCCCAGCGATTAATTATCATTGTCGCGCGTGTGTACAATATCCCGCTTACGCGTATTATAAATCGCTATCTATCGGCTCAAAGTCAATAAGCGCTCCGCTTGAAAAATCGTGGAAAAGAAAAGTCCCCGTTCGAGCAGCCTTCGCCATATCAACGAGCTCTAGTCCGGTTAAAATTACAATATTTTCCTTTCTTCCAAGATAATTACGTCGACCTTACCGTCCCGTTCATAGAAATTAAAAGAAAAACACTCGGGCTCGGTCGCTTCGTTATCTAAAACTGTTCTACTTTTTTTTCTGCCAGCGCTTTTAAAGCATCGTGGAAATACAGTTAAGTCACAAAGTCTTCCCCCCCCCCTGCGCGGACAATACGTCTTTCTGTACACCAGTCGTGCAATCTCGGAAAGTAAAACCTTTGAAAGAAAAAGGCTCGAAGGTAGTGAGATGGGGCGAGGGGACGGGGGAGCAAAAGTAAAGCGTGCTAACTGTAGCTAATCCACGTTGGCGATCGGCGTCCGTAAGGCCCCCAGCGTAAGCGATGCTAATTTGCTCGGACTCGAACTCCTCGAAGATACTCTACTTCCCCCCTCCTCCCATATGTTCCCTCTTCCTCTCTCTCTCAGTCTTTCTTACACACATACACGTACTCACACTCTCTTAAGGACGAGAGACAAGAGAAAGAGCACTGGCCGTGTAGGACGTAGCGAACATTGAAATTGCTAATTCTCGACGAGCAGCTCCCTCTCTGCCAGCCTTATGCTCCAGATCGGTAAATTCGAGCATGTTCGGTTTTTTTTCTTCTCTCTCTCTTCGCGCGCAGTTGCTTTTTTTCTTTCAGCGAGGCTCTCATTTGCGCCTTGGTGTCGGTCGAAGAGTGCGAGAGTTGAATGATGGCTAGTGAACGGTAAGTATGCTCCGTATTTCACTGTAGAGGCGGAGAAAAAACGCGTTTAGGAGGATAAAAAAAAAAGGAGATTTAACCGTATGCCTGGGTTTTTACGGAAAGATTCTTTTTTTTATAAATGTTACGTGGCATCATCAACCAGTGGCTTAGAAACGAGGAATAACGACGAAATATTTACTCTTTTACGTATGATTTTCAAAGCTTAGACAAATGGCTTTCATCCGAAAGAAAAAGAGAATAGAAAGGTTCGCTGAAAGGAGCGCATGCGAGCAGTGTACAAGTATACATAAACTCGATTATTTACAATATCCATAAACTGTTTAAAACTTACTCGAAAGTAAGCGCCTTATAACCTGTGTAATTCCACCTCGAAATGAATATTGACCTTCGCTCGCGGGGGTAGAGAAGTGCCCGGTTAACCCGAGGCATTAAAAAGCAAAGGCCATAAATGAACTCGACCTTGGGCCCGTGTGGTAAAAAATCGCACCTCGCAGCAATAGCAGCCTCAAGCCCTTGCTCATATATACACCTTCTAAGAACTCTCCAAGACCGCTTAGCGAGCTTACTCTAAATATCGGCCTACTTCGATCGTTAGCATACCATTGCCACATATTCCACTCCACCCTGTTCCAAATCGACGCGGTCTTCGCTGGATCGTCGATTATCGTTTACACGTGAAATCGGCCAAAAAAGCGAACGCATATGGAGAAAGAAAGAAACGGCCTAAGCGCAATCGTTAACGCGCTTAAACGATTTGTAATTCGTAATTCGCAGCGATAAGAGGAGAAAAAGAGAACGAAAGAGGGGAAAATAAGCAAACTGGGTAATTGTAACGCTTCCACGTATTTCTCTTCGATCGCAGCTCGTGTGTTTTTGTCTCCCCCGTTGCCGCTGAGAGAGAGAGAGCGAGTATACGAGGCACGCACGCGCGCGCGCACTTGCAATTTCCACAAACGGCGCGAGAAACATCGTTTCCAGAGCTCTCCAGCCAGTGTGTGTGTGTGTGTGTATGCCTTCGAAAGAGGCAATCGCGCCATTAACCTCGGCCTTAGGCGCCTCTCACTCTCTCCTTTGCCAGCCTCCAACTCCCCTTTTCTTGCCGGAGAAAGAGAGAGACGCGGACACTTCGCTCGCTTGTTCTGTTCTACCTCGCGCGAAAGTGAACCCTCGCGCTTCTTTTTTCGCCGTGACCCCTTGGGTGTCTCCCTACGGACATTTATTTTTTGTTGCCTTGGGGTTATACTTTTTACATACGCGCCCTTTTTTTGGTGTGGTCGTAAAAGATGAGCTTCCTGCGTCGCCTAGATTTTCCATATTTAAATGCGCACCATACCTCGAGAGAGCAGAGTTACTCTAGTTTCTTTGGCAATAGAGTCTCGGAACGGAAACTTGGGCTAATAAATCCCGGTCGCTAAGTAGCTTTTTATCGAGACGCAACGAGAGAAGCAAAGGATCTCACTCTCTCGAAATTACACAGGATGGACGAATTCTTTTCAGTGTCCCCGGTACGGCAGGGCTAAATCTCTAGCTTTACCGTCTAGTCGATCCGATTTTCTATAATATTTCCCGAGAATCGGTTCTCTCTCTCTCGGTAGGATGAACGAGGAGAAAAAGAGAGAAAAGCCCGAGGGAGGGAGCTCTCGAGGAAATTCCAGCGATAGAGGCTGTATATATACGCGCTCGCGAGAGAGGGTTCGACGAAGGAGAAGCAGCGTGGCGCATATATAGAAGCGGTGAGCGCTGATTATTGCGCTCCGCTGCTACAATTACCCTGGAATCCTTTTCCTCTCACCCCTCCCCCTCCTCCAAGCTGCATTTTGCTTACCAACTCGGGGTAGCGGCTAAGTAGCCGCAGCCCATTTGAATCTCGCGTGCAGGCGCGATCGGCAGCAAGTATAAGCTGTATAAAGAGAGAGAGGCAGTAAGAGTCGCGAGTCTCGCGACGATTTCGCGAGTTTCGTTTGACTTTAATCCTCGCCACAGGATTGAGCCTCGTAAATTGCCGCACAAGAGAGAGAGAGTCCACTTGCTGTCCTGGATGTACGCGTACATGGGACTACTTCAGGAGAGAGAGAGAGATAGTTATGCAGGAACATGCGCTCTTGGAAGGATATCGCAGCTCTGAGGAGAGAGAAAGAGCGAGCTTGCGTGAGCCCTCGATATATTTGGATCAGCGTCTCTCGTTGATTTTTCTCTATCCCCCCCCTCCCCGCATCTCTTGCCAGCGACGTTTGTATTTATAAATTCAAATTAAACGTGGAATCGGAAAATCCAGCCATTAATTCCTCTCTCGTCGTCTCTCGTCGTCTCTCGGCTGCATCTAGTATATTTCTTCGAGCAAGCATCAGCCGGATGGCATCCGACTCGTTACTTAACCCATACGTCGCTCTCAAGCGCGCATTACCACTCGCTTCCGAACGACTCGTTTGAAAAAGAAGAAAGAAAAAAAAATTGTGTATGATCGAACGCACACGCTATGCCCTGGGATATGGAAATTTTCCGGATGGTGGTGCTCGCGTATATAGATATACATGCGAATTGTCGCACAATTTTCTCTGGCCGCTCCGGCGCGCACGTCCGTAATCATCGTTATTATCGGGGAATAACAGGGAGAGCGTCCTTGCGAGCGAACTCTGGCCGCGGCCTTCGTTTTTCGCGTCCTATACGTGTGTGCGCGAGAGATATTTTAACTACCGCAGGGAGGATAACGTATTCGTTTCCATATCCTGCGCGCTATTTCTTTGTACCGGGCTCGTGTACGCGATTATTGAAACAAACTAGACGCAATTTGTTACATAACGATCTCTTTTTATTATTCCGCGTATTGCCATCGTGTTTCATTTTTCGAACTGAAAATGACACGTTTATCCTCGAGGTACGAATGATAATAAAAAATAAAAGAGAGAGAAAGAGAAGGACGTTCATGTTGCACCTGTTTTTCTGAAACAGTTTCAAAATAAATTCATCCAGTTTTTAGAAGCTATATAATCTATATACATCACAGCCTGGCTGGCACCATTGGAATTTCTAATAACGGTTGTATCCTTCCGAAGTGCACTCGAGACTTTATCGCCACGAGGTCGAAAAAGAGCATCGTAATAATCAAGAGAGAAAGAAAGAAAGGAGGAGAGTAAGATCAAAAGAGAGTGAGAGAGCAAGAGGGAGAAACTCCGAGCGATAGCGAGAAAAGGGAGGCCGGTCATTTACCAGGGCGTCGACCATTAAGAGAAGCTGCGGGGCTGCTTCGTCGTTCGGCCTCGCGCATCTGTCGGCAATAAAACAAGCACCTGATCGCTATCCACCATTATTATAAGGCCCCAGTGGTGCTGTATATACGTATATATACACGCGGTAAGCTGCGCATGCCACCGCCTGTCATTGTTGTTTCGCCCTCTCTCGCCCCCCGCGGGACTACTCCTGTATACCTGCTGCATGGTCTTTTTTCATTCCCCCCCCCCATCCCCTTCTCCCTCGTCACCCTTGAAGAAAAGTATACCCTTGCCTTCGACTTCTTCGCGCGCGCATTCCCTACTATTTCTCGTTCTCCTTTATTTTTCTTTACCTCTTTCGCTCAATCGTGTTTATCAATGTTCTTTAATTCGGAAATTATGAATTTGGCAGGTGTACTGTTGGGGTAATTACCGATTTTTCCCTCTGACGACCAAATCGTCCGCCGGGCAAAATCTAAACTCGAAAAAGCCGAGAGACGGGGGGGCTTTGGAAATTGGTCGATCGCACGGTTCGATCGGTTGCTCATGTGCTCTCGCGAGAGAATCGCCGACATCGTAAATCAAGAGAGCTTGAAGCTCGCCTCGGGAGAGAGAGAGTTCGGTACCGGTGCTTCTTCTTTTTTTTTTCCTCGTCGACGAGCGAGGAACGATCGCCATGCTAGATTAGCCGGGCCATTTTGTTTCAATGCTAATTTGCGGCTTCTCCCTTGCAAATCTCATAAATATTTTAGATTTCGAGGCCTCCCACCCGTGCGAGGGGGAGCCCGCTCTCCTTTACAGCCGCGCATATCGATCGCGCTTACCGATCTTTAGCGGGCGCGAGGGGTCGAAGGGTCCCTGGCGGATTTTTTTAATTGGAATCTTTCCGTGCGCGCATTTGAATATTCGACGTTGGCTCACGCGGGCGCAAAGGTCTGTGCTTGCTGACCTTCTGGAATTGTCTTTCTGCTTTACGATCGAAGGCACAAATAAAGTAGTAATTGTTTAATATAATAGAAACGATTTTTTTCTTCAAAATAAATCTTTATCCACTTACCGTTACGCAGCGCATTCCCTCTGGATTCCGGATCGGTGATGATGCTCTCTCGGTGCGCGCCTCGTCTTCCGTCAGTCGAGAAATGCTGGATTTTTTTCTCGGCAACTGCCAACGCTGCACAGCCTCTCGGATTATAATACAGCCAAGAGAGAATTTTGCGTCTCCGCGAGCTATATTCATTAATCCGTCGCGTAAAACACGTAACGTGCAGGTATACATACGCGGCAAATTGTCCCCTCGGGCTTATTGGTCCTTATATTATCCTTGGCCGATCTGCCCGGCGTAATTTCCCGGCGATGCTTGCTTAGCGATAAGCCGCGTAGGAAAAGCCGCTCTCGTCGTCGTTGTTAAAGCTTTTTCGTGGCTCGCGGGCTCCGAGTGTCACTATACGGCTCGAATTGCTTATCCTCTGGCTATATGCCCGACCCCGAACGAGCGGTTTTGTTGATTTACGCGCGAAAGTGCCGATAAGATTAGGACTTGCCGATTTATTGTTTAGCCAATTACAACCGATCGAGATTACTGGTATTTTGATAATTAATTCTGGTTGAATTGCTCTTTGTAGATTGTGCGCGTAAACGAATAGAAGCCGGTGTACATTTTTTCGGCCAATGGTATACTGGTTTAAAATATGACATGAATACTAATAATAAAAGAAACAAAGTGCGAAAAATATGCATGCACAGCTTTCCTCGCGAGCTTTAAGTAATTCACGTTTGACCAAATTAAGCCCTTCTTTCCTTTATCCCGAAATTGTAGACGAAAGCACATATCTCGAAGCGTGTAATTATTCGAAATCGCAGGACACGTAAATGTATAAGACCCTTCGAGGATAATTCGCGGCGCGCGTGAGAAGTATCACGGTTTTGCCAGACCACTTCGGGGAACGCGCAATTTTACCCGTACTTTTTCGAGGATGTTGCCTCTTTTGAAGTTGCAATCACCGTTCCGAAGTTTTTTTCGAAAAAAAAGCAAGTGAGAAGTCGTTGGGGCAACGTTGGAAATTCCGCGAAGTAAATGTTCGAGTTGAATCTTCTAAAACTTCTTATTTTTTCATTAAAAAAATATTCACGTCGAACTAAAAATAAAGAATACTAAAAAAAGATCGGATCCTCGCGTGTACCGTATATCGATCGAAAGTTTCGAAGAGCGAAATTATAGAGAGTAACCGAGTGATTTTTATCGAGGCAATTTTTTAATGCTCGAAGCTCTTTTTTCAAGAGTATCCAGGGCGTTGTCTCCTGGGAAGTATCTGTAAGCAATCTAGAGTGTACTAATTTCCTCTCATTAGCTCGCTCTCGGCACTCACTGCCCATTATAAAGTTTTTTTCGGCACTGCCGATAAGCTTCTTCAGCTTATTAATAAAGAAATCATTTAGCCTGAGTTAGCGGTTGTAACCTTAATAATAATCTGCAGTTTACGTTAGGGCCCCTCAGCTTTGCACAGCCCCTTTTTCTTTTTGCACATTAAATTTACAGTTTTAAAAGTTTCATCCAACTCTGCACCCAAATTAATTATGAATTTTCTTTTTGTGTACTAATTTCAAAATAACAACCTTAAAAATAAAAAGTTTATTACAGCCAAAATCTCGTAAATTTTATATTGCCCGATTCGTAAGTAAGCGAGGAAAAAATAAAAAAAAATGCCGAAACTTTCGTTTTATCCCGCGTAATAAGCTCGTCGTCAAGTTGGCTATTTACCGCGCTTGCGAAATCAAAGCTCCCGATAACGTCGGCGTTAATGCCGCATGCGTCGGACGTTATTCGACGTTAATTCCAGCGTACGCGTAAAGATTTTCACTGTCGATTGGCAAGCGATGGATTTTTCCGGGGAAAAAGTGCGTATAGGCTTTATGTCCCGCGCGTCCTCGGCGCTCGAGTGAATTAAGATCGGATCTTTCGACGCGTAAACGCACCAAGCGAGTGAGGGATCGAGATCCTAGTGATTACATATTGTCACGCCGATACGCATCGAATTTAAATAATGGACTTTTACCGTTTTTTTATTACTGTATTAAAGTTCATTTTCACATCGCGCCATCGACCGTTTCGCTTGACGAGTAAAAATCTCGACCATAATCAAATTTTACCCCAAAAAATATATATCTTAATTAAGAGCCTAATCTCCCTCAGAAAATCCCATCGAGCTCAACAGTTGAAAATAGCCAAAATAAATCGTTGCCTCGGATTGATAACAAAAGCAAAAAAAACAAAAATGAGCGAAAGGATAATCCGATGCATTCGAGGCATCCAAGGGGTAGGCTCCGGCAAAATAGCCCCGTGCGCGATAAAACGAAAATCCAAACGGGACAGATTTGTTGGCCGGCGCGGACACAAGAGCTCTCCCCCTCTCTCCGGCGAGGGAGGGAAAAGGATTGCCGCGGCGCGCAGGATAATTATTTATGTCAGATAGGATCTTGGCTCTCGGCTGCTCGTCGCGCGGCAGCCGCTTGGGAAACAAAAGATTCCTAAAGTAAGTGGAATAATGCGTCCCGCGCGAGAGTCCGAGTCTCCGCGTGTATCTGCGTGTATCTCTTTGCTCTTTCTCTTGCTGCCGGGTGTACCCTTTTACTTTTTCTCGCTTCTTTTTTCATTCGATGCTCGCGAAGTTGAAAGTTTTGTTGGTTGACGCTGTTACAGAGCCGCAATTTCTCGTCTTTCATTTTATTATGAGCTATCGAAGATCGATGGTGCGATTATAAGGCTGTAATTTTGATTTTACCATCTTATTGGCTTTCCAATTTTCAATAAACGCGTAAACTGCAGATTATTCAGCTGAAAAGTTATCCTTAAGGAAGACAAATTAGAAAGTTATAGATCGACTTAGGTCTAAAACATTTATTTTCTATACTTGAGAACATCGGTATATATATGCGTCACACAAAAGCCTCCGGCATTATTATCGGATGCACGAGTGAGCGGGGCTACGTCAAGTTGGGTCAATTAATGGGGCACAGAGAGCCGAAGAACTCCAGTAAAGGGGCTCTATCCCAGACGTAAACTCCTCGTCTTTTCTCTGGCGACTGCGGTTGTAAACAATCGGTCTGTCCGCGACAGGATCTGTACGAATGCCCGATCGTCTCGTTGCAAATAGGTCGATTTTCTCGCGAACGTGAATCGACGGGATAGAGAAGGCTTTGTACCAGTTCTACCCTTCGCGATAGACCTATACGATATGAATCACGCGCGACTTTATGAGTTTGGGGGAGCAGCGATCGGTCCGAGACTGTTGTTTTATACATATAATAAATAGAGCGATGCTAAATAAAATGAGTTGCGGCCGAGAGAGAGAGAAAGAGAGAGCAAGTTGTTAGCGACGACGCGGCCGTCTCTAGCGGCCATTATATGGTAATGGATACAGCTATAACTGTTGGAAATTATTAAGATATTCGGATTGTGTATTATCGTCGTCGCGGATAATGCCACACCGAGAGGTGCCGGGCTAAAGAGAAACGATTCTCGTCGAACGAAATAAACGCGCGACCGGCTGCTGCCGGTTATAAATTTGCCGGAATAATAAAAACGAAATTGATCATTGCGGGCGAAATTGTTTTGCCGCTACTGCGACACGCGAAAAATAGCCTTTCACCCGGTTACGTATTACTTTGTGTATTTAATACAGGGATACAACGAAAAGACAACGACGAAATATAATAACCGATTGTTTTGCATTGAAAATTTCGCTTAAAGCTTTTGTCGAAGGATATTTCAGCCTCTCTCTCTTTCTCTAATTGGACTGGTTACGTAAGTAAAGCCGTCCAGAGAGAGCGATAGAGAGAGAAGCCGCTGAAAACGTCACCTCTCCCGTGAATAATTCGATTAGGCATACACGCGCGGTGAAAAAGCCGAGGAGCGCGACAATCGAGTATCCGATTTCTTCGCGAGTGAGAGGAGGCGCGCAAAATGGGGAGTGGGAGAGAAGCGTGCCGCCAAAGGGGAATGAAACAATTAAAAGAGCCGCGTCAATTGGAATCAACTGGGCGAAAGTAGGAAGAGGATGAAAGAAAAGGATTAGGAAGAGAAAGAGAGTGCGCAAGCTGCAAGCTGCGCTAGCGGGAGAAGAGACGGTGTACAGCGAGGAAATTGCGAGGAAAGAGGGGGACCAGCGCATGCCCGCACGCTTATGTGTGTGTGTGTGTGTGTGTGTGTGTGTGTACGAGAGAGAGAGAGAGAGAGAGAGAGAGAGAGCGCCGAGGGGGGCAGGATATTTCATGAATTTGCATCGGGAGCCGCTAGAACGTACGTCCGGCCGGCTGACTGACGTGAATCATTATTACCCATGCCGGCCGCAGCTAAATTGCCGCGTAACCATTCGCGTCCCTTTTTTTCTTCCTCCCTCTCTCTCTCTCTCTCTCTCTCTCTCTTCACCAGAGCCACCGCGTACCACTACTATGCGCGCGTGGACTCGCTCCGCTCGATCGGTCTACACGCGAAGTCGTGCCACTACACCGCACGCGCCTGCTTTCGTTCTGTTCCCCCGTCTGCTGCCGCCGTCTCCTTCTTTCACTCTGCCCCCTTGTCGAGCTTATAGCACCTGTTGTTCTAAATCTGGTTCCGCTACCAGATAATTTCGTCGTGCTACCAGGCCTCCTCTCCAGCCCCCCCCCCATTCGCAATCGGCGAATTGCATTTTTCCCCTCCGCCGCTATCCCTCCTCCCGCGTGTTTCTATCCCCGGTGGTGTTTGTATACATCCGCGCGCGCGTCTTGTCGCTTGTAAACTCGCGAGCGCGCGAACCGCAAAAGCACGCCATGAGCACTGCTAACGCTCTCTCCTCTGATCTCCGTGTATATAAATAATCGAACGCGAGCTATACTAACGATCTCGCCAATTACGCTCTGCTCTAGTCGATTTCTCGGGCTCTTAGCCCGGCCTCCTCCTCATCCCTATATCGGGCATCTCTCGCCCGGTATTTGCGGCTGTTCGTCGAAAATATCCATAAATCGGCCCGAGCCGGCAGCCGTCGAAGCCCGTATAGATAACCATTGCCGCGCGCCTTCTATAAACTCGGACTAAAAACCCCGGGACCGCGCGAACAAAAGGATTCCTCGCGGGCTGCTGGTGCTCGAGCTCCTGCTGGCGCGCGTTCCGGAGCGTTCGAGCATACACATAGGTATATATATCCTCGCGGGAGCTGTAGCCAAGCTAAGAGAGAGAGAGAGAGGGAGAGTGAGGAGAAGGAGTAAGGAGGGGGGGCATCGGATTCCGGCCGGTCTTTTTCTTAGCCGGGCCCGCGGAGAGGGTCCTAGCCTTGTAAAACAACTTGTAAAACGAGCGAGTGCCGCGCGAGGCCGCCGAAGAGCTGCTGGGCCCCCGGATCTCCTCGGCCAACCGTTTGTGTGTGTGTGTCTGTGTGTCTGCGTTGGGTAGAGAGGCGGGAGGGGACTACTCGACGGGGCCTGTTTCTCTCTCCGCTTGCCGACGGGCCGGCCTTTCCTCCCCCTCCTGCCCGGCGAGCTGGCCCCGGAGATATCGCGCGCCCAGTCGCCGCGGCAGATTTATCGGATGCGGGCGGGAAAAAACGGTCGCCCGATATATCCCAGCTCTCCGAGAGCAGAGTCCGCCGGCCCCGAGAAAGAGAAAGAGCAAGAGAGAGAGAGAGAGGAGTCTCGGGATTGTTGCGCTGATTCGCGGCAACGACCGCGCAACGTGCCAGTCAAACTCGTTCCCTCTCACTCCGCACTCGAAATATGACCGTTTCTGATCCGCTTCGTATGAAAGTTCTCTTTTATTTCTTCCTCTTCGTTTTTCTTTCTTCCTTTTTTTTTCGTTTTTAAGAAATTTTGTAAAATCACATTATCGTTAAATTGCTGCGAATGTTGAGCGGTCGATTACTCCGAGTCGACTAACTGCAAAGTGCGGCTGTTTAACCGATTCCGTTCGACTCTCCCTCTCTCGTGATTTTAAATATTTATTTTCGTTCGCGAGAGCCGTGCGGCCGAAACAGGTTTACCGCGGCAAATAGTAGCAGCGGCGGGCCGCCCTTTCGAATAATAAACGCACAATGGGCGCGAAAATGGCACGTAATCAAGGACAATTAGGCTCCTCGCCGACGCTTTAATTTACAAAGAAGAAAAAAAAATCAACCGCTCAAACGTAATAATCATCGTACGAAACCTCCCCCGAAAATATCACGTTACACCGCGAGCGTTATGTGCCCATCGCCCTCTGAACATCGTCCCACACCAGATCTATCGTCGACGATGAAGCAACGAAAACAAAAAGAAGCAAATCACGGAACCGAAGAGAAAACAAAACATTGCTCGCGCCCCCTTTTGTTCTCCACGAGGCCGTGTGTGTGTGTGTGAGCGGCGAATAAATTGGCATCGACCTTCCACCGATATCCCCGTCCGAGAAGCATGAGGGAGAAGAAAATAAAGGGTGCAGATCCGAAAATCGGCCGATTTGCATAAGTACAGCGCGAATCGGGCAGTTACGCGCCGACCGATCGACGATCGCTCTCTCTCTCTCTCTCTCTCTCTCTCTCTCTCGGTGTATCATTTTTCCAGGCTTCACCCACACGCGACGCCTCGGGTGTTTTTCGCCTGATTTTCGCCTCGATTATCGCGCGGAGCTCTCTGTATCCGTTTCACGCTTTTACTCGGCCGCTTGTGCTTTTTTTATTGAAGGAGAGACTGTCTTTCGCGACGTACATATTGTTTGAAGGCGAAATGCCAGCACGTGTGTTGGCTTTATGGACACAAGCGCGAGTGCATAATTGAGCGAGGATAATTCATTGTGTAACCAGCGACTGGAAGGAAAGAGAGAAAAGAGGGCCCGGAAAGCCAGCGAGGGAATATTGTTTGTCCGAGCTTTTACGCTAATATCCCCCGAGGAGAGACTTGAAAAGAGAGTACACACTAGAAATATAATTTTCATTTCAATCCGAATGTAAATGTCGCTCTCCCAAGTACTCGAATTCCACTTTGCGCTTATTGTGTGCAAAAGTCCCCATACCCACTGCCGATCGGTCCTCCGCGCTAATTGTAGTCCAATTACCCGTAGCGACACTCTCGGATCCGCCTCTTCCAAGCTGCGACGCGAATGTAATTTCCAACCGAGAGCTCCGTAATTTACCAACTCCACGCATCTCGCGTATAACTAGAATGAATAACTCGCGTGCTGGAGGGAAGGGGAAGAATTAACATACCGACGACGCGTATATCCGTGCCAGCCTGGTAAAGAGAGCGTCTTTTAGCGAGCGAGTAGTGCAAGTCGCGCGAAAAGTGTTTTGGATTGCAGCTGGCAAGCGGTCGCGGATGTGCGCCGGCTTCTCTGCTCTAACGACCGTAATATCCGAGGCGAGCATAGCTGCTGTGTACGCGCTTCTTACTTCTCGATATCGCGTCGTTGTCAAGTGGAGAAACGCGTTCGTGCTCGGCGATGACGATGGCTCTTTTCGCGTGTCTAACGAGGAAAGGAGCACTTTAGCGAAAGGTGTATTGTCTCCGAGAAAATTTGCGCAGGGATTTTTGCTTTCGATCCTCCGCGAGGGATAATGAAAGATAAAAAAAATGCCGACTTCGGACCTTGAGCGTATATCATGCTTTTTTGTTTTGTTCATTGTGCGCGGATTGACTCCAGGGGGGACGCTTGGCTGCGAGTGGGAAGGAGGGAAAAAAAACGGTTTAATATCGAGGGGCGATATATCGATGAGAGATGATCGGCAGGATTTTATCTCAAAGGAGAGTCGAAGGAGGCATTCGAGAGGATTTTATCGGGGCGGAGTGTGCGGGCTTTGTATGGATTCACGAGGGCGCGCAGCTCGCGCTTGAGTGTCAGGTGCTTTCGCCCCGAGCTCACTCTCTGCGGTCATGGAAATTAATTGTAAAATATTATACGTGTCCGACAATGCACTCTACTCACGCTTGACGTTTCGTCATTTTTTTTTTTGTAAATATTTTAATTACAAGGCTTGACCTAAGAAATCGCGATAATTTTCAGCGGCCTCTTATCAGCGTGCAGAGAAAGAAATTAATTTAGATTTATGTAACTGCACTTTACTCCGGCAATAATAATATCGCTCTTTATCGCAACGAAAAATTATCTAAATGCATATAATACGCGAGAGGAATTTATATTCCATTATCCGGCGGACACGCGCACTTTTACGTACTATATAACAGCGAAAGAAAAGAAAACTTGATTATTCGTTGGAGTGCAACGCGTGTACATGTACACACGCTTAATCTTACATAATCTTTTGAAAGCTTTATCTCGTCCACCAACAACGCGCGAATGATAAATAAATAAAAAGGATCGATCGGTCGATCGAATAAATCCGTAAATCGAGCTCTTTCTCTCTCTCGCTTCGGGCGACTTGATTCTCATTCTTTTTTCGGATCGCGAGCAAGGTGTCGAATTTCCGGAGAGACAGAGTGAAAGACCTGCTGGCGAGAGGCTGGACGACGCGAAAAAACAAAACGGCCCGCGCGCGGAAAGTTGTAAGGGCGACTTGCCAAACAAATCGGGAGGAGAGGTTCACTCGTGCATGCGCGGAGATTCATATCGTACAGGGTAAAACAAGAAGCTTTAACACAAGATGTAGCATCGATTGTTATGCTTACCGGTAGCTGCATAGATCCTGCAGAATCTCAAGGATGATTCGATTAAAAAAATTCTGGTGTCGACGATAGCAAAGGAGAAGAGAATACCAATTCCGCGCAAACGAAAAACGGAAGACGTACTTGGGGGATGCAAGTAAAAGTTTTTAAAACGACTTTCCTTCCGCTGCGAAATCGGATGCAATTTGCAGTTTCTGTTCTCGCGCGGTGTGGAACAAGCCAGAAGCACCGACAAACAATTTTCGTCCTTTATTCCTTTTTGTAACCCGAGCATCACAGTCCGTCGAGGAAAAAAAAACCATAAAAAAAAGAGAGAGACCGAAGAGGAAACCAAGAGAAAAGAGTCGGAGTTACGTCAGGGTAGTAGGCCGTCGTAGTCGCATAACACGTGTTTTTTCGCCGATCAAACGGCGCGATCTAGCCAACTGCTGCTACTTCTCCACCCCCCTGGTCCGCCGTAAAAGGCAAAAGAAAAAAGAAATACCAATCCCAAGAAGTTCGGCACATTCTCAACTCGCGAAAGTATCTTTCCTCCTGACACCCCCTCCGTTCCTCTCCTGGCCTGGTTCTTCTTATATACCTGCGCGTTAACTGTCGGCCCCGAGAGGTCCGCAAATGAGCGAGCGCGCCCAGCTTTCTTTATACCTCCGTTCCCCGCTCGCGTTATCCTTTCTTTCATCTTTTTCCTCTTTCCTTTTTCTCTCTCTCTCTCCCTCTCTTTTTTCTCTCTCTCTCTTGTCTCGTAGATGCCCCGGCAGATTTTATAGATTTCGAGCTGTCAGTTAAAGCGATTTATATACTAATTAAGTTTCCACGGAGCAGCGGCTTTAAATATTGCTAGTATTAAAGATTATTTCTTTTTTTTTCTTCTTCCTCGGGAAAAATATTACTCGAATGCGTAATTAATTAACTGAAATATTAAAATCGCCAAGCGGATGATGCGATCTGAAGAGTATTCGAGACGCTCGGAGTTTTAACGTCTTATTAAGAATAAAAAAAAAGGAAATATTTAACGAGCGCCGTTATAATCTAAGAATTCGCATTGAACAAATTAAATTTTTATTTCGCTAGAGACTACGTAATAATTGTGATCGAATATTTCACACTTTCTTAAAATATCATTTTTCATAAACGGTAAGAAAAAAAAACAAAAACCTTCGCTTTTAACCAACAATCGCGAAAATCGAGAGAGAGAAAAGGGGAGATTATTGCAGAAAAATAAAAGACATAGGGATAAAAAACGGTAACGGAGGTAAAAAAAAAAGAAACCGGCCGCTCTCGAACGCGCCTTTTTTCAAAAGCCCGCAGTCCTCAGCTCTCTTGCGCCGGAGAGCCAACTCGCTAACGAACTTCCACGCGAAGATTCTTATCTCGGGCAGTGTGCTCAGGTTCGAAGAGGATGGGGGGGGGGAGTCTCACTAAGGTGCTGCAGGAGCAAGCATTATCGTTGCCGCCGTGCACCTGAGGCCGAGAGGTCAGCTTTCTGCGCGTGCATTGAGTTAGCGCGTGGCCACGTTGTAAACCCGCCGGACTCACCTGGAACAAGGAAGAAGAAAACAAGAACGTTAGTTGCTATTATTATACGTATAAGGTTAATATTATAAAAAGTAACAAGGCTATATCAATATTCCGAGGTTATTGGGATAACGAGAACACAGCGTGATCAGCTCGCGATTGGGCCAATTAGCCAGGGACTGGGATTTTTGCAGTGGCACGATGATGATCATGTGGCTCTCGACGACGAATCAAACGTCCCTCTCGACAGCTGACCACGAGAGAGACAGAAAGTGCTCCGAGGGTGAGGGCAAAAATCAGGAACAAGAATAAACTTATCTACTGCTGCGACGTAAATTACAATGAGATAAACATAAGGAGACACACGCGTTAAGAAGGCAGGCTGAAAGAGATGGGGAAAGGGGGTCGGCGAGGGCACCTAATTTAATTGGTTGTTAGCAAGCTCGCCCGGCGCTCTCCACAGGCGCGAGATGTTGAGGACGCGGCCCGTATGTGCTGCCCGCGAGAGCAGATCTCTCCCTTTCTCTCTCTCCCTCTCTTACGACCTTCCTCCGAGGCTCTCCTCTACAGGTATATGCACCAACGGCTGCGTGCAAGTGATCGCGGGAGGTCTTCGACCGTATAAAATCCTGGTAGACACACTCGCGAGGCTCTCTCGAGTCCTCCATCTTTTTTTTTTGTTTACTAGAACTTTGTTAAACTGCAGAAACACTTGGTCTCGTTTACCCCGGCGTTACAACGTTTGCCTCCTTTTTACTCTGGACGCTTAATTCACAATATAAACGAGTTTGAAGTTTGGCAACTTTACAAACGCGTTATTATAAAATAGTTGGTTTTAGAAGAGGAGTTTCCATTTTTACTAAATTGTAAGTTAAAAAATTAGAAAAAAACATAATTTATCGGCACAAAATATTTACGTTACGATTACTTTTAATGTAGTTGTAATAAAAATCTATAGACTGGACATTAAATTTAAATCATAATACTTCAAAATGATCTGGTTATAATCATTTAAATATTTGTAAAAAACATAAATTTTTTTTAATGTACGTGTTGTTTCGCCTGCGACCGTCCGTGGCAAAACGAGCTGAAAAATTACGCGCGTGTACGATATACAAACTTTCCGTTTGTATATCGTACACGCGCATACAATTAATACAATACGATACAAATTAATCCGTTGACTGCGTCAACTTATACGCGTTCGTGTATGGATATTCGAAGCGAAGGCTCGCTCGGCTGGAAATTGATTCGAGTGATGCCTTTGCAGTGCATAAATAACACTCGTCGCTCGTCGCGCTCGAATTCAATGTAGCTACTCCAGTACAGTAAAAAAGTCGACGATCCAAACTAAAAATGGAGCAGACTTGCCGCCGCGGGTATATAAATTTTAATTATGAAAATACGTAGACCCCCCCCCCTCCCCGCACGCGCGCCCATTTGACCGCCGATGAAATATTCCGGCATTAAGCTCTCTCCCTTCTTCTCCGCCTTGGCTGCATTTCGGACGAGCAAGCGCGAAGAGAGAGAGCAAGGAAGAGAGGGGATTCGCGCGTCCTTGCTATCTCTCGCGCGCTAATGGATCCTCGGCTCGGCTACTCTTTTTTCTCCTCCTCGTTCTTCTCCCTCTTGCCTCTTCCTCTCTCTCCTCCTCCCCACTCCTTTTCTTTTTATTTTAACCCACCTCCGGCAGCCTAGTTACAGCGGAGAGCTTTCCAGTCCTCCGTTCTCGATCATTTTTCCTCTTTTCCGGCCTCTCGAATCCGGATTTTCCCTCCTCTTCTTTACTTGTCTTTTCTCCTGCAATCTATACACGTATAGATTTGTATAAGTAAAAATTACTATATTGTATAGGTTTTTGAGGACAGACTCGATGTATAGAGGAATTTTACTACATGTATAATACT
>JAPYYQ010000921.1:0-44983 GCA_030522585.1 Anagyrus pseudococci
GTATTATACATGTAGTAAAATTCCTCTATACATCGAGTCTGTCCCCAAAAACCTATACAATATAGTAATTTTTACTTATACAAATCTATACGTGTACTCGTATACACGTGGGAAGAAATAAATCGTTCGATATTGTAAAAAGGAAGAGAATAAAATGAAAATTATTCACAGCCTTATATACGCAGGTTAAACACTTGAAAATTCCCCCCCAAAGTCGCTGTCAGAAATACTCTCTATCGCGTGTCTCTTATTCCTCCACTTGCCCGGCTGCTTCTCGCGACTATACGACGACAAAAAGCAAAACTCAGGAATTTTCCAGGCGAGCGTGCAGTACCCGTGTTAGCAATAGCACGAGGTGAGAGAGAGAGAGAGAGGGTCGCAACGGCTCCGGCATCTTTCCGGAATTTGCCTCGGAAGCCGCGCGCAAAGTGCCTTTCCTTGTGCGAGAACGACCGCCGCGCGTGCATAAAGCTCTAGCTCGCGAGAAGATAGAAGTCTTCTCCCCCCCCCCCCACCATCTACCGCCGCGTTAACCCGGAGAGAAGGAGAGCATACCGGTGGAAGCTTACGCGACGAGCCGACAACGGGCCGGGGAGATGCACTGCGCCAAGTGAGGCAGAGAACGCGGGGGTTTATTTGCCACGAGACTGCTGTTGCTGCTGCAAGACGACGATCGCTGCGAGGGCTTGGGCTTTCGGCCGAGAGCTTAATGCTCCGGGGAGCTTATCTGATGCGGAAATTTATGGGCTTTTTGGTTGTAGGCTGAAAATTGCTCCAATTAGACTGTTGGCTGTTATCCCGTAGCTGCCGCTGGTAATTAATATGATTATTATTATTATTATTGCTACTGCTCGTTTTAATGCCGCCCCATCGATTAAAGTTACTTATTAATTTGAATGTAATTATGGCTGGATTGAAATAACATCGAATGCGAATGGCGAATTGGAATATTGACGTATAAATTCAATAAATAACGCCGAAAGTGCACATCGGTATATCCATGACGCTTGGGTAAAGAATAAAAAAAAGAAAAGAAATGGGCATAAAAGATAGCAAATGCAAGGGAGGGAGAGCGAGAGAGAACGGGAGTGGGCGAGGGGGTGGTACGAGAAGAAAAGAACACTCAAAACAAAATAAAAAGAGCAGCGGTGTTGAGCAGGAGGAGAAGAAGAGAAGGGAGGATAGAAAGAAGAGTGTAGAGCTTTGGGGGGTGAGAGATGAGAGGGGAGGAGGTGGAGGAGGAGGAAGAGGAGGGTGGGTGGGTGAGACGAGAGCAGGCTGAGCATGGAAATGCAAAGCGGCCAAGTGCGCCGATAAAATTCTTCGGCTGTAAAACGTTGACGTGAACCGAATGCTTTCGGTCCTCGACGCACGACCACCGCATACGAGCCTGCCCCCTCTCTATCTCTTCGCGTCTGCACATACACACGCAGACATGCAGAGACTGGGACACTAGCTCGTCCCTCTTCGCCGCGCTACTGGCAAGCCCCTGCTCTTTTTCCTCTCGCGCTTTTCCCTAGATACTCCGATAATCCGATACGCCGTCGTCGTCGCTGGCTGCGCCTCGAATCCCGCTGCGGCTCGTATAAACGAGCCCGGCCGCTACCGCCGGCGCGTGTGTGCGCGCGCGCGCCAGGCTTCCAGCGCTCTTCCTATACTCCATCACTCCCACCTCCCGCAATGCCTCCTCTCGACATCCTTCCTCGCTTTCATTCCGAGCCAACGCCGGCGACGGGAGTACGAAATCGCGAGCTTCCATATAGATATACACGTCCCATGCTCCCCATCCTCTGATTTTTCCACGCGCCGTATACGCATGTGCGCGTGAGTGCGCGCGACTCTGGGCTTTATTGAGATTTCTTTTGGGGGAAGAGCCGATGCCAGTCGGCCGAGGCAGATATGCTTTATGAATAGTAAAAGTCTCCGCTTTTTACCTTTACACGCTGCCAGTCTGCCCTGGCACTCCCTCTCTTCCTCCTCCCCCGCACCGACATTCCACTCGTCTTGTGCGAACGCGTGTATTTTTATGCTCACTCTGACGCTTCGTCGCGACTCCTCCCCCTTTTGCCCCTAACGTTGCGCACCTTTATCGCTGGGCTGTGCAATTAAAAATTCAACGACGCGCCCCGCTCGGCTTGGTGAAATTATAGCCGGAATACCTTTGATCAAATCAAGTGGAAATGCAAATGTCAAAGCGTAAAGAAATGTTATTTGAAATAAATTTAGGCTGCTATAAATACATTAGAGCCTCGATCCCGTCTCTCGTGCGATGAAAATTAAACGGAATTAAATGAAAAATGTTAATTCAACGAAAAATCCTGCTAATTAATCAAACAACTTTTATATTCTTTCGGCGAGATCGCGCATAATAATAAAGACTTTTACGTAAAAATTCGTTTAATTAACATGCACGTAATATACGTAAATATCCAATTAAAAAAGACGAGGCAAGTGTAAAATATATCCGTTTATTATGTTAAAAGTATAAATCAAATAATTAAAATATTAAATTCAACTAATTCCATATAATGTCGTTACGATAATCAATATCATCGTCATCGGTGTATTATTAAAAAGCGATCAAAGGTCATTTCCACCACAAAGTATATATATATATAAGCGGTAGCCATTGCCCCTTTCTCTACGAGCACAAAAACGCATTTGTAAAAATTCATGACCGAAGCGCTCTGGCCAACAATGAGCCGGATTACCATCAGCCGTTACAAAAACGAGCAATAAAAGGCCCGGCGCTTACAAGCCTGTACTTCATCCTCGCGGCGCGAGGCACACGTACCCAAAAAATAAATTTGGACACGCGCGTCGACGAAGGGTGAGAGAGAGAGATGGGGGTAGGAAAGGACAAAAAGCGTGGAGGCATTTTAAAAAATGACCCATTGTTCGCGCAGTAGTAGCAGCGCTGGAACGCACTCGCGCATCTGGTAAGCCGTGTGCGAGAGCTCCATTGCTCTGTCCAGGCCGCATGATCGACGATCCGCTCTCTCTCTCACCCGCAACTTCGCACCCGGCTATTGTGGAGGCTCGGTGCACCGAAAATTGCCCGTATAAATATTAAAGTCCGCGTGCATTGTCGCTCTCTCTCTCTCTCTCTCGGCTAATTTTCCCCCGAGCGGCGCGTTCCCTCGAAATTCGAGCGCGGCCATAGCTACGACTATTTCGCGCCGCGTTTATTCCGCCATTTCAGCGGCGTTTATTCGATTCGTCTCTTCACGCTAGAATTTCCAGATTATTTAAGCACAGTCGAAATGTTTAGAAGAACACAGGGACGAGCCTTTGATTTTCCGCAACTCCAGGGCTCCTAAATGGCAGTGCGCGTGAGCGTTATACGAGCACAGGCGTTTCATTAGCGCTCGCGAGGGGCCGATCGGTGCTAACTCCTACACGTTTATCCCGCGCGCAAGCGTGTACGCGTATGCGCGTATTCCGGAGGCATCTTTGTTTCCCTTCGGCAGTCAGCTGGAATTCGCGCCAAGTCGAGCGGCGATAATTGAAAACTACCGGCTCAGCCGCTCCGATGCTCCCTCACTCCCGCCGTTCTTTCTCACATTGCGGTTAACGTTTCGAGTTTGCCGCGCAAGTTTGCGCTCCGCAAGCACGACGCTTTTGCCATTCCGATATGCCCTCAACCCCTCAGGATTTTTAGCTGGCATCACTACAGCGCATTAACGTCCTAATGAGTTTCAATCGGAGCGCGACGCGGGTATATCGCGTTATCTCGTTAGTCGCGCGTTTGTTGTTATTCCGCGCGAGATCGTTACATGCCCCGCTCCGGACGATCGAATTAATTAAATGCAACATTGGAGACTTGCCTCGACCAAGCTGTACCGAATGGCACGGAAACAGGGGGCACAAGGGAAGAGCGAGCCCGAACTCGCGAAACGAGGATCGAATGTATAAACGAAAACAATATTACGATTGTCCGGATTTTGCGTTGATTTGATTGTTCGTTCTGGAAATTGCGCTGGCTCTCGCCTCATCGGTTATAAGCGCCTATGATTAAGCTGTTACTAAATATTATTTTGGTATTGTTGAAATTTGAGGATTTATATGAATTCCAGTGTATTTCTAGTTGGCTGCGAGCATTTACTGTACTTTGCAAGGTTAATCATTGCGATATGAAAACGTCCGATATCGAATTTATATAACTTGCTTCGTATAAAGCACTTTTCTGTTGTTTACACGTTAATTAATGCAGTAATCGAAATTTTGCGATAAGCGAATGAGCTTTTTTAAAATTATTTATTGTTTTTTTAAGTTAAACCTATTGCTTTCGATTACGAGCACGAGCGATCAATGGAAAACAAGGCAAATCAAACGTTCATATAGACGAGTGTTGTGTACGTATATAGTAACATCGAGGAGGATCGATAAAGCTTGGAAACGTCGCATATCGCGGTACAATAGCCAGCTGTGCTGAGCGATTCAAGCGTAGCGGCGCTGGCGGCCGGCGCGCAGCAGTGTATAAACAAGACGCAATCAATTTCAGTACCTTCGGTCACTACTGTGTATAGTTCGCATGCGGCACCTGTCCATTCAAACGAGCGAAACAGCCGGCGATCTTGGGGGAGAGATACGACTGCCGCCGCCCCAGTCAACAAAAGACAATTGCGCGTTTCACCGTCTCCCTTCCTCCCTCCCTCCGGCACGGCAGACCAGAAGCGCTCGTGAAGTGGCTACACCATTTCGAGGATGAATACTGCAGAGACGAGCTTTCGCCGCTGCTGCAGATATGGCTCTCTCTCTCTCTCTCTGCATGTTCCCTTCTCTCTTTCTCGTAGCTGGCTCGCGAGAGTACAATTACCGATACCGAGAGAGAGAGAGAGAGAGAGAGAGAGCGAGAGAGCTGCGAGAGCGAGCACCGAAGTGGCGAGGCGAGTGGGGGGGGGGTGGGAGTGGGTAAAACGTCAAGAGAGATAGAAGCCGGCTGCGGAAGATTGCGGAGAGAAGAGCTGGCCGGATAAGTGGTCCTTCACACAGCCCACGAAAGAAGGGAGAGAAGGAGCAGAAGAGGGGTGATAAGGGGGTGGTGCGGTGCGCTCGCTGAGATAGATATATATATATATATATATATAGCAGTCGGAGCCACCCGGAGTATTTGACAGACGGCGAAAGATCGGGGATGTTTGGATGTTTGAGCTTGGGAGTGCTGCGTCAGCACTCGAGTCCGCAGCCGCAGCTCGTTGAGAGCCCTATCCTCGTCCCCACCCCGCACCCACACACACATCGTCTCCTCCAAGCCAACTCGAGGGAGAGAGAGAGAGAGAGAGAGAGAGAACCGTATTTTTATCCTTCCTCGGCTTTTTCGACTATCGCTCTCCAGGCCCTCGCTTGCTCTACGTCCACGAGGCGCGCACGAATATTTAATGGAACGCGCGCTCTCGCTCGCTCTCGCAGCCCACGCCTAAGAGCGGAATGATATTGCGATCGAGTGCCGATGGATTCTTCGGGGCTCGCGCTCGAGCTGACGATGCGCACACGCGGATCGAGGGGAAGATTTGCCTTTCTCTCGCTCGACGTGATATTTGGTTATGAACCATCTCTTGCCATGTTCGCCGTTCGATTCGTCTGAACGTTACTAACCACCCCAGCCCAGCCCCTACCGCATACACCCGCCGGATTCTTTCGCTCCACTTGATTTTTGTTTGCGGATTTGCCACAAACGCTGCTCCTGCTGCTTCTGCACTCGAGAATGACAATTAACCTTTTTTTTTCATGCTCCGAGGGACCTATTCTGTGGAATGATCCACCGGTTATCGATTATATGCGCGTTATTAGTTTGGCCCCTTCCTTATTTTCGTAATCTCGGATTTTCTGTCGAATAAACCAAAAAACGCCGCTCTCGTGATTAATAATATCCCGAGTTGCATCGAATGATTATCGAGAGGAAATACGATTCCGTTAAAAATCGAAAATGAGAGGATAAAAAAGAAAAATAATTAAAGAGTCGATCGCAAAAGGTATTCCCACCCAAAGCGGGCAGCATTGAATTCAAATCCGGCCCCTAATTAACGTAGCAGCAGGCACCGATAACCGATCGCTCTCTCCGTTCCGTTAACAGCTGTAATTTCCTTCTACCTAATTCTCTCGCTACCTCATTCTATCTAAATACTCACTAAATGATCTACTATTCCCTTTGACTTATCCAT
This sequence comes from Anagyrus pseudococci, assembly GCA_030522585.1. Taxonomy (NCBI): domain Eukaryota; kingdom Metazoa; phylum Arthropoda; class Insecta; order Hymenoptera; family Encyrtidae; genus Anagyrus; species Anagyrus pseudococci. The sequence continues at coordinate 6,165 of JAPYYQ010000921.1, forward strand.
TTCTCTTCTCTCACACACACTTTTTCCCCCAGACAAACTTTTGCGTACCGCTCGAAGGAGAGAGGTGAATTAGGGCTGCAGCCGAGCATATTCGTCGACCAAAATATTTGAAGAGAATCGACGACGCCGATGACAATGGCCTCGAGTCAATCGAGTTCACGAGGGCTAATTAAGGCAGTCTGCCCCTTTCCTTTCTCTTCCCTCTCGCTTCTTGTCGTCCGTCCTCTCCATTTCTCTCTCCCGCGTCCCTTTACTCTCTCACTCTCTCTTCCTTTCGTGTACTCCCGTTGGCACTTATGGTAGTGTTTCAAGTGCTTGCTCCAAGTGTCGATTTTCTATGCACTCGACAACGATCGCCAGTGCGCGCGTTTGATGATAGGCAGTAACCAACTATTGCATTAGTTTCTTAATAATCCTCGGTTTATAATTACCCAATTAGATTTTCTATTAAAAATCCACCCCATTCAAAATTTTTAAATCATACGTTACGCAAGTTTAACAAGAGCACAACAACTTTATTTTTATTGTAAGCTTGTTTGTACCTATGCATTGTATCTCGTGGAGAAACTTGGGAATTCCGTTTGATTTGATGCATCGTTCATCTGAATAATAATGCAAGAAACTCGCGTGTGCGTTCGTCCCTGCATATTGCAATTTAAGCCTACGCTAGTTTACTTAGGCGCTAACGACCAAATAAGAAGGCCATGAGAGAGAAAGACAGAGAGAGCGAGAGCGAGAGAACAGTTGCAGGAGCAGGCGTAGTGTAGCTGAGCTGTCGGTGTTTATTAGACTACAGCAGTACGCGCGCGGATGTCGCGCAAATGCAAATCTCGCGCTTGCAGTAACGGCATACGGGCGATAGTAAATGCCAAGAGAGAGAGAGAGATGGAAATACAGCCGTGCGGATCAGACTTCAATTTTGAGCTCCCTATCCTCGCGAGCTCTACGCCGCGCTACTCTCGCGTTTCGCATTAAGCACTGTCTTGATTTCGTTATTAACTTGGATTAACGTCGCTATTCGAGTCTTGTTTAACACGCATGATCTAGTTTGTATCGCAAGCCTGCCTTTTGCATTCCGATGACAATTGTTAGCAAAGTAACCGACTGTATCTTCTATAAAAAATGACTAACTTTAAATACGCTACTCATAATTCGCTTATCGGATTATTTAAATGTCAGCTGATCGCGCAAAGTAAATAGAGTCGTTCACGAGAAGAATAACATATATGCTACAAATCCAAGACTGATATCCTACTCGAGAAGGTGTATAATAAGAGTAAAAGATACGAGAGAGTGCAGGGAGCAAGAGAAGTCAAATAAGCGGGAACAAGTGGGGAGAGGGACGAGGGGGATAAGGGGCCCTGAGGAAGTCGAGTGTATGCAGAAGCGTGCGGTCTGATGTTGTTCGGACCAGTGGCTACTCTCTGGTCGAGGCGTTGCGAGGCCAGGCGCTGACCGCTAAGCCTACCTGATATATATCCAACCCCTTTACGATCCAGAGCTCGGACTCTCCTCTCGGCGTCCCCTGCGCGAGAGCGGCGTCGACCGAGCGCTTTGCCGCATGCTATAAAGCCCTTTCCTTTACAGCGCCAACAGTGGCAGTAGTAGCAGCAGCAGCAGGAGCAAGCGAGAGCAGCAGCCGCCGCCGGCGGGAGGTGTAGTAAGGGAGACGTGGGTGGGCGCCGGGAGAAAGCCTCGGGAGCTTAGCGGACCGCAAGCCGCAACGGGCTACTGCCTTGATTAAACGCGCCATAGACCGCCATTATCGCTGATTGCGCTAAACATTAACGGACTGCCCCCTTTGCCGCGCGCACACGGCCTTCCGGCTCTCTCTCTCTCTCTCTCTCTCTCTCTCTCTCTCTCTCTCTCTCTCTCTCTCTCTCTCTCTCTCATTCGGCCAGCACTCTGCGCACCACGAAATACCCTGGAGGGCTTGCGCGGGCCCAGCTCGTCTCCTACCCTTCCTCACCCCGTCCCGTCCTTTATGCTCGCTCTTTCTCTTTCTCTCTCTCTCTTCACGCGAGAAGCCACACGCGGGAAAGGAAAGGACAACGTTCACCTGCGAGCCACGCGATAATCTCACGCGAGACTGACCTCCTCCTACTCCGTCTATCTATCTTTGCCCACCTCTCTCTCTCTCTCTCTCCCAAGCGCTACCCTCCCCACTATCTAATTTATCTCTCGTGGTACTCACTTTTATAAGCTTATGTGCCTCGAATCTCCTTCTCTCTCTCTCTCATCTATCGTGTGTGTAGTGACGTTGGTCCCCTTTGCTGCTGCTCACGGACAGCCGATGAATGATTTCGTGTCTGATTAGTCGGATGCTAATTGGCCTTCGATCGCTGGACTTTAGAGCAGAGGCTATTTCAAAGTGAGAGAGGGACGTGGCACGTGAGAGACCAAGAGGACTCATGCTCATTGCGGTCGAGCGGTACAGTAGTTTCAGTGACCACGTGTGTTTCTGCGCTGCTATTACTGCTACTGCTCCAAGGCAGCTTTTGATTCGACCGAGATAACGGACTAGCTTATCACTTCTCATTTCCATTCAAAGCTGCTTCTGCTGCCACTACTTCCGACCAAGACTTTTGCCGGGGGGAACGATGAGTGAGATTGTCATTGTACTTTAAGCGCGTAATGAAATCTCTTTGTGCCTATCTCTTGCTGCAGAGCTAGAGGCAAACGTCTTGGCATTAGCCGTAGCAAAAATGTTGACGAGGGAAGGAAAGAGAGGATAGCGAGCGCGAATAGCTCAAAGCTACAAAAGTTAGGTTGCGCACAAAAGAAGGCAATCAGCTGGGGCTAGCTTTTTTCTTTGCTCTCACTCTCTGAACGAGTCGTGAAAAGAGGCTAATCTCTACGTCCAAAGAAACTCCCCCTAATTAATGGCTCTGGTAAATAGGAGCGCGAGATTTACGATGCTGCCCTGAACGCGAGAAAGAAAATGGATATTGTGTTCGAAGCCGGTTGAGACGAGGGTGGGGGAGGGTGAGAGCTGGAGGGATCGGCGATAGTTGAGCTACGTGTGCGCGCTTTCTACAGTGGGACAAGACTTTTACGAGGTTGCCGAGTAGCCCGAGAGCGAGCTTCGATTAGCCATCTGGGCCGGCTCGCGTAAACACAACCGCTGGCGTTTGCGGAGCGAAAAAAAGAAGGGGGAGAGAGAAGTGTCGAGGCGACGTTTCCGCAAGCTGAAAAGACGCGGAGAGGAGGGGAGCGGCGGTTGGACGAGAGCGAGTTGGGATTTTGTCGTTTTGCTCTTTTAATAGGGAGCAAAGCACACACGTACCCCTTCCCTCCGGACCGACTGGGGCAAAAGTAGTCTTCTCGGCACTTGTTTGCTTGCTCGTCCTTGGAAACTCTTGCTCCCTGCTGCTGCCGCCTCGAAGGCTTAATACCTATCTTACTTCTTCACTCTCTTGTAATTACTGCTTTATGTTCATTTAAATACTCAAGCTCGAATGCTTGCGCCTGCTTATGAAATTCGACCAAACTTAGTACATTTAAATCTCTTATTGAAAGATATGCAGAATTTTCTGCCATAGTGGCCCGCGCTATAATACTCTGATGTTGCAAAACAAATGCAACATTTGGATAAGCCTTAGGACGAGCTATAGCGAGGCGGCTCGAGTATTTTCCGATCCCTCCTCGTTACGCTCGAGTAAGCATCGAAAGGCGACAGCTTAGCGGCGGACTAGGCGACGGTACTACCACGCCCTCCTCCGCTAATCATAATAATCGTCATTGAATTTAGCTTCTCCGGAGCGGCAGAGTGTACGGGGCGTTAGAGGCAGTAGCAGCAGCCCCGGCACATGCCAAGCGTGAAAACGATACAGCGGCAGAGAGAGCGAGGTGGAGAGGCAGGAGTAGTAGTAGTAGTAGTGCCGGGAGCAGGCGCGCTCCTCCCACGGAATAAATTATCGCGCTTCCCCCGAGTTCGAGTTTCTCTCTCGCTCTTTCTTGGCACTTCTGCGCCCGCCTCTTCTTCGTCCTCCTCTCTTCCAGCCCTCGAGGCTCCTCTCGTATTGCTGCGCTTCCCCGGTGCAAATCCTCGAGAGCTGCGGCCCGTAAAACAGCCATTTCTCGCGCGGCCCTCGGCGGACAGCGAGAAAGAGAGAGGGAGAGAGAAATACCCCGGCGGTAGGGTGAGCATAGTAGAGCTCGAGGCTCATTTAGTACGTAATGTACGCGCGAGAGCGTAATTAACGGGCGGGGCGTTCCACGCGCTTCCCCATCCCCCCGCTCCCTGCCCACCTTGGAAGTCTGTGTATAACAAAGCGGAAACGCGGAATCCCGACGACGACCTCTCTCCTCCTCCTCCTCCTCTTTCTCCCGTACCGCTAGCTCCCCAGTTCTGCGCCTTATTTTCCCCCTCCCCCCAACTACCGTCCTTGACGTTTCTCGTGCTCCTAATTTCTTAGCGGCCCCGAGCGCGAACACAGGCCGGGTATACTTCCTCGCAACTTCCCCCTTATAGCTTGTCCTCATCTCCGCTTGGCCTTCCGATTTTTCTTCATTGTGTTTTCCGCCCCGAGCACTTCATTACTTGCTTCCTTTTCCTCCCTCTCTCTTTCTCTCAACGCCTTCCCATTCTCCTCTCCCTCGCTTCCCGACTCTGCACGTTCTTACTTTTCCCTTGGATATTAGCATTTGCATTCTTTTTTTAGATTTATTACTTAATGCGACTGGAGTCTCAACTAATTTTAGCGCGCTACTTGGCCCTCCCCCCGTTTTGCCAATGAATAATGCCGGCCAAACTTGTATTCGCAGCTGCTCAAAGGTGCGCACATACAAGTGAAACTTTGGCAATAAAGTTAATAAGCTCTGGCATAAAGTCCTTTAACGTGTTTTATAACATCGTCTCGCAAAAATAAATACAAAGCAAAAAAAAAGAAAAGAAAAGCCGAAGAAATTCAGACGCCTAATTCGTGCGCTCATTCATAACAGCGAGCAATTATTAAGTGATCCCTTGACGTAGCCAAGTGAAAAGCCGTTGGCAGCGGGGAGGGTACGAGGGGCGAGGAGAGCGTTGGGGCGACGGTGGTCGGGACGACGGCGACGTCGGCTTCCGAGGCCCCGAGTACATTCACGGCATAACAAATGAATCCCGTCGCAAAGCCCTACTCCTCCTTCCTTATCGCCAAGGTCTGGCTTCTCTCTCTTCCGCGCGCGGGCAACGGGGAGCTGCTCTTGCGAGAGCAGCAACCCAAATTAGTGCGCGCCGAAGGAGTACGAAGTCACCCCTCGGCTAAGGGCCCTTGGCTTTGCTTCCTCTCTCCCCCCCCCCCTCCCTCGGCAGTCCACCCCCCACAAGCATAGCTCGGTCGCCCCGCCCGAAACGGCTTCCTCGTTAAGATGTTGACGCCCTCGGCGTCGGCGCCGCGACTAACTTTGAATCACCGTCATCCTCGCCCCCCTTCCTCCTCCGCGCCTTTCCACCCAGGCGTCTCGGCTGTAACGCTCTCTCGCAAACCCTCGAGTACGCTCTCGAGTACTGCGGAGGGCACGGGAAGCTCGAGGAGGGAGAGTGGGTGGTGGCCGCGACACCGAGACATGGCAAACAATTTGTATGCGTCGGGGAGTTCGGACGGTGAAAGAAAAAAAGGGGGGCCGGGCCGTTAAACTCCGAATGGATTGGATTAATTAGCGATAAATATGCCAGATTTTTGGAAGCATGGCTTTTCAGTACTACACGACAAAGCTGCGCCGCTGATGAAAGCACAGCTTATTCGTGGCTCAAGCTTTTATGCACCGGTTGTTTAGTTTAATCTCAGTCGAATATTTTTTTATATTCGTCGAGCTATGTACTCATTACATGCCCGTCTGATATTTTTATAGAGAGACATCGACTGTTACATTACCCTGGAAAAGTAATTACCGCTTTTTAATAAAGCGGTGTCCACAGACAACCGCAAAAGGAAAAAAAAACAAATAACATCGCATTTAAACGTTAATAATCAGAGACTTTGTAAATCGGGGTATCGTGCCAATAAAAATGAAGAGAGAGGGAAAGAAAGAAAGGGAGATAGAAAAAGAGAAAAGTGAGCATAGTAAAGTGTTTGCAAGCGTAGAATTGCGATAAGAAAAAGAGGGGAGAAAAATGGAAGAAAAACGCGAGACCGGCACAGCGACGGAATGTAAAACAGTCGTAGCGAAGAGTAAGAGGGAAAGAAAGAGAGACAGACAGATAGGGACGGTTGGAAGATGGGGTGGAAGGGAGGTCGTTTAATATCGCAGAGTGAGAGAGAGAGAGAGCGGCTCTAGCCTCGAAATCCTTGCGCGCGCCTTTTTATTACAGGCCAGCACTCGGCCGCCGCGAGAAGAGAAATCCGTTTGAAAAGACAGAATTAGTACGAGCCGTGAAGTTACCCCGCCTCCGCCCGCCGCTCGTCTTTTTCCGCCCTCTCCCTCACGCTCTCTTCCTTCCTGTCCTCCCACCCTTTTTCCGACTCCGCTCCCTCGCCGTCGTCGTCGTCCCCAGCAAATGGAATAATCCCGCGATTTTCCGAGGGATATTCTCGGAGCCATCGGATGCATGAAAACGAGAGAGAGAGAGAGAGAAAGAGGGAGGAATCCAAGAGAAAGAGAGGCAGGGGGAAAAGGATCATCGTCGAGCTCGAGCTCGAGCGACGAGGTAATTCCCCGGTGCTATGAAAATCGTCCTTAACGACCAAGCCCGTGAGGGCTGTTTCTTTCTTTTCCACCCAACTCCCCGTTCTCTCTTTTCCATTCACCCCTCCCCCCTCCCTCTCTCTCCCCGATCTACCCCACTTCCACCCCCCCCATTTTTCCGTGCTTGCGCGTGCAAAGAGAGCCCAGCGACATTTCTTTTTAGCGCCCCTTACCGCGCATAGAAATGAAAGCGAATAAAGCGGTCGACTGAAGGTTCCGCGTGCGGTGGGAAAGAATAAAAAAAAAAAGAAGAAAATAAAAAGAAAACGAATAAGAGCCAAGTATTTGTCTGGATTACGAGCTGGAATCGTTGATTCTTTTCCTGGAGTGTGTATATTTTTATTTTTTAAATTTTCAACGAGGGAAGAAGGTTGAATAATCGGGGATAATAATGCTTTCCACGTTTTGAAAATTTTTCAAGGCGCCTTAGAGTTGTGAGAGCAATTTTCAAACTCACCATGAATCTTTTATACACGAGTGAGAGAGAGAGAGAGAGAGAGAGACTGGGGGTACGGGATAGCGGGAAGAAACTTTCCATACACGTTTTATCCTCTCAAAAGAGATTCGCTATTTCAATAAAATCGTAAACTCGATCTTTGCTCAAAGGTAACGCTGCTGGGAGGAAAGGGAGAAAAAGAGAGCGAGTGTGTGCAAGGGTCGAGCGATATAAAAATACGAGCCGGGCGGGGAAGCGAGACGGAAGGAAGGGGGTGCGGGTGGTAGAGGCAGGAGGCGTATTTTCCGAGGCTCGTAAGCGGCCTCTTAACGGCACCCCCGAGAGAACGGGGGCCGCTCGTCGCACACGAGGAGAGGTGCTTTGGCAGAACGCGCACACATACACACGAGAGCGAACCTGGTCCCTCTCGTTGATAGCCCCCCCGGACGTAACGCTAACACAGCCGGCATCGATAAAAGTGCTGTTCCGTACGCCCGCCCGCTTCCTGCCACCCGAGCGATGAGCGTAAAAAGCGCCTCCCAAGAATACGACGACGGCGACCAAGCGACCAAGCGAAAACGGTTAACTCGCCTGTTCTGCGGCTTCGTGCAAGTTTCAGCGTTTAGTCATTATCGCTGAAGAAATCAATTGCGTCCGCGACGTTTTAGAAAACGATTTTTTTTTAATAATCAAAACGGAAAAGAAATAAAAATTATTCGCCCAAGTTACTCGTGTTAACGACAGCCAATGTTGTATGTACACGTATATAGATCGTATATACCTATCACGTATCGATTGGCGGATAGAGTTTCTCGTCAGCGAAATCAATAATACGAGTCTAAAGCGTCGAGAGAGAGGGAGAGCTGTCTCAAAAGACCGGCCCGTTAATAATTAGCCAGCTTGTTATCAAGCGGAGGCCGGTGTGGCGAGCAAAGCCGCTTGGCTGCTTGGCAAAGCGAATAAGAAGCGGAGAAACGTATTAAAGCACGAGGGGAGGGCCTGTGCAGTGCTACACTGCTGCTACTCGACGAGGCAGTTCGCGCGCGCTCTCGGGGGATTACGATCCCCCCAGGGGGTCTGTAAAGTTCAGCTTTCCTTCTCTCAGACACGCGCGCGCGCGCGCACTGCGGGTGGCGCGGAAAAGACGGCGCGCGAGAGAAATATAAAGGTTTACACGCGGCCCCCAGGCGCTGCAAAATGTTGCAGCAGCAGCTCGGACGAGCGATATCGCGTCACTTCGTTACCGTCCCCCTCAAGCTGTAACCAACGACCCACCCTTGGCTCGTTGCGGTTTTGCGCCTGTTTTTTTTTTCCTTTATTTTTATGTACCAACAGCGAGAATGTGGGCCATTAAAAAATTTCTAGATACTCCGAGCACTGGTTGTGTTTATCTTTTTTCAAGAGGCTACCGCTAAATGGATAGGTGTACATTAATTGTAGCGTGCGCACGTTTTCGCCAAAGTTTGGCGTATAAACGGAAAATATATCGTCTTCTGCAAATATCAATATCAACGGTTTGCTTTTTAAAATTAAATAATGAAAATCCGGAAGCGAGATTTTCGTAAATACACCGGTGACGTTTTTCGAGTTAATTACCACGTAATAAAGTTAATTAACGCGTCTCGAAATATTGTAAAATTCGCTGATGACGCAATGCTAAGCGATACGCGTATACACGATTAAACCGCGGCGCGTCGTATATACGCATTTCCATTAAAATAATTAATTTTCCGCCCGCGCGCAAGCACTGTCAAAGCTGTATGCAGCTTTCTCTCTCTCTCTCTCTTTTTCTCTCGTCTCGTCGTGGCGAGCTTTTACAAGCGCGCGCAGTAGGACGGAAATGAAAAAGTCCCTTTCCGCCTCATCGCGCAACAAAGCTCCAAAACAACAGGCAGCGCTGACAAAGAAAGACATCTGTATATAGACAGTGCGCTAGAGAGAAAGAGCAGGAATAAAAGGAACGGAGATTTAAATCTCAGCGCTTAACGATCCGTTAACGAGTGTGCTCTCCGCAGCAGCGGCAGCCGGGGATTCCCCGGGCATATACATATCTCTTAACCTGCTTGTATTACAATGCTTATACGCTTGCTACTGGGCTGCAGGCATTCGCGAAATTCACGCGAGCGTTAAAAAGGCCTCCGAGACTCTAATGGAGCGCCGAGCCTACTGCTCTCTCGGCTCCAAGACAAAACGCTGCCGCGCGTCTTTTTTAATGCGAACCCGCAGAGACCCGGTGGTAACAGTATGGCCAACACCAGCAGCAGCAGCACTGACAGCAAAAGCGGAAAGCCTTTAAGAGACGAACGGAATCGTAAAGGCGACTCATGAAAGTCGTAAAAGCGCTAAAAGACTCTTGTTGCTCGCGCCCGAGCGCACAACACGCCCGTTTCTTTTCTCTCTGCTATATACCTCTGCGCACTCCCTCCCCGTTCCTCCCTCCGCTCGAGATAGGGAGCTGCTTCTTGTCCCCCCTCTCTGTCTCTCTTCTTTTTCCCCCTCCTGCCGAGAATGGTCTGCCGCTTGTAAAGACTTTTAAAGAGCCGCAACCCACTTCCTTTTTCTCTCTCTCTTCTCCTCGCCTCCTTGTCCCTCGCGGCCAGCTCTCATTCCGCCGCTTCTTCTTCCTCCTCCTACTCCTTTCTCGCCGTGTCTTGGGATGGCGTTTACGCGCGACCGCACAGGTGAGGGGAAGGCTATATAATTGCGCGAGGTTGTCGGCGCTGTTGTGTATTCGTAAATAAACATCAAGCTGGGCCGTCGACTTTTATCTCTCTTCTCCCCCCCCCCCTGACCATCTCTGTTCTCCGTTACATGCACGCAATTTTGTAAAGCTGAGTGCCGATGCATACGGGATAATTGTCGCGGTGCGATTGCGTGAAAAAGCACATTGCCGAGTACATAAAGCCGCGGAAGCGCGTGTGTGTATATATGATTCCGTATCTCGACGCGCATTTATAAAGAACACGGGTAAAGTCAAGTAGGTAGGCAAGAGTTGGAGACGCGAATAAGCGCCTGTAATTATGTGGCACACACAGACACAGGGGCGTACATACTTTCTGTGTGGTTTAACGATCTACTGCGTGTATATTTGAAAACTCCATTATCTTGGGCTGTATTAAGAGTTAGTGGCAAGTTGGATAGGGTATGACGTTAAGCTCAAGCGTACACACGGTACAAAGTACTTAAATATTTTATTTTTACGTTTTTAAAAGCTCGAGGCTAAAGTATACAATGCGAAACATGATAGTAATAATAAAAGGAACGGGAAACACACTAATGTAAGTACCAAGTTGGTTTTGGTGGGAAAAGTTCGCCGGTATACAACTTTTTCAAACTTGCCCTCACTTTTTTAAATAGCGAACTTGGCTTCCACTGTAATAAAGAGAGAGAGAGAGAAATAAAAGACGTCAACAATGTTTTCGTGATATAATAATGACCTCACGGCGACTTACAAAATAATATCAATTTAGAAAAAGAGAGAGAGAGAGAGAGAGAGAGAGAGAGAGAGAGAGCGAGTTGAGAACCGAGAAAAAGTCGCGGGGAAATCAATTCTCAAGTTAAATTACTTCCTCCAGTCAAAGCCTACTGCGATTAAAAAAGCGAGCGGGAGAAAGAGAGAGCGAGGTTGGAAATACGGATGTGACTCGCTGGTCGTAGTCGCGTACTTCTATTTTTACAAATATTCGCATGCCACTACGGCATTTTCCACGGGCTTTAAAAGCCCATTCCCATTATGTCATTCGTCGTAGTTTTGCGCACAGCTCTGGAGGACAACGACGACGACGACGACGATGCCGAGGAGGAGGAAAAGAGATGCCGGCGACGAATGGGACGCGTAAAAAGAATCGAGAAGAGGCAAATGAGATTTAAAAAAAAAAAGAATGAGAGGGAAAAAAGTTGAAGGGGGAGGAAAAGGGACTTGGCGAGTTTTACGGGCGCCTCTTCGTGCAAAAGAGAAGACGAAAGGGAGGAGCGGCAGCAGCAGCACGATATCGGCGAGAATTTTAAGAGCCATTTGCGCGAGAGCAGGAAGCCAAGTGGAGCTCTCGCTCGTGGTAGACGACGACTTCAAGAAGAGAGAGAGAGAAAGAGTTTTACGCTTCACCTGCGCCACGGGCGCGCGTTCGTAAAATCCAATTCCGGCGTCATCCGCCATTAAGTGTTCCCTGTTAACGCTAATGTCCCTCGTAAATAAAATCCATCCGCGCGGCGCGCACACCCGCTCTCTCTCTCTCTCTCTCTCTCTCTCTCTCTCTCTTTCTTTCTCGCGTTTCGACGTTGAAAAAAAAGAGGGTGGAAAGGAAAAAAATAAGCGTGCCTACGTACGTGTAGTTAGTTGTCATGCATGCATGTACGCAGAAAACGTTAGTAGCCTCGTCTGGCCGCAAGAAACTGTCGTATAAGCCCACGTGGGTCACTTAAGCCAACACGAGCCTGGATAGATGGCTTTTTACGAATGAAAATTTCAGTCGCTTCCTTTGCGCTGAATTATTTAGACGCGTGGCGAGTGCACCTTTTTACCTATTGCTCTCTCGCGACGGGAGCTTTATTTTTTTTTATGCAGCTAAAAGAAGCGATGCTGTTGGTGTAAACGCACACGCGCATACGGGCGCGTGTGGATAACGCCGACTGAAATGTAATTAGCGTCCATTAGACGACTACAGAGTGGATTTTAAGCTAGTGCCGAATTAGCTTTATCTAAATTAATTCTGTACCAGACAGTGTGAGTGCATTAATGTTTCGAACATTCTTCCAAAGCATTTGTAAAGAAGTGTAATAATTTTCATCTGGTTATTAGCAACGCGGTGTGTATAATTTTCCAAAATGTTTCAATAGCATCACACAAAATCCAGACAAAAAAAGCTCAGTTAATAGCCCCAGAGAGAAAAGAGGCAGGGGGGCTTAAACAGCTTATTCCAACCACGAAAATTCAATTTGTTACGTTCCAATAACTAAAACTTCACACACTCACACTCGTCGGTCTTCCTGGCCCTGCTCTCAGCCCACCAGAGCTTTCATTTCAATTCATTATACGAACAGTTATCGTTCTTCTTTCGCGCTTATTAAATCAATCATTCTCCCTTTTTTACACTCGGTCCTCGTCCGCGTCACTCTCTTTCCCACTTCCAGCCCAGTCTTCTTCTACTGGGTAGCTCTCCTGATCCTGAACAATTTTTCCCACTCTCTTTCCCTCTCTTTCTCGCACATTATCTGCTGCAAGCGTTGGGCACAGCGCCTTTTTTCTCATCTCTTCTTCTGTCTCTCCCAGCGCACTCGTCGTTCATTATTCATTTACCGGTTTAACGAGCCCGTCGGCAAAAAAAAAAGAAGAAAAAAAAGACGCGTGCATGGAGAGACTGACCCGGTCGATATAGCAATTTCGCGCTTTGACATCCTTTTTTTTCTCTCTACCACACTGCAGCGCCCTCCCTGGCCGTTTGCTCGGTTCGCCCACGCTCGCAAGCTTCCGAATCCCTTTCATATGTTGGCTCTCAAAAATTTCCTATTTCTTTTTTTACCTCTTTTCACTTTTCGGATATACCAAGTATTAACGAGGTTCGGCGCTTTTTTTCATTACCATTATCATTGCAACGATTCGGTGCTATTGAAAAACACAAGCGAAAGCTTTGAAATTCGGATGAATGGAACGCGGGGGCCTTCGGGTTTAGTATGAAAAGGCTAATTTGCCGGATTTTTCGCCCAACCTCTCTGACGTCTCGAATTAGTGAATTTCAGGCTGCAAGAGTGCAATGGAGTTTGGTGTAAATTGCACCGACTACGGCTGGTAATGAAATAAAAATTTATAATAAAGGCAACGCAAATAGTCTAATTATCGTGCTCAAGTAGTACTGTACTTGACAACTCGAAAAAATAAGACTAGAGCGTCCCACGCCAGCAAAGTAAATCGATTTTATCGGGTACTTGGGCAGCAAGATTATCTTTTCATCAAGCAGAGACGATTCAGAAATAAAAAGATTCTCCGAGAGTGAAGACATCTAGCCTGGACAAAGAATCAGACTCGGAGCATCTAATTTGGACGCTACCGTGAGGCTAGAGGAGTAGTAGCAGCGGTGGTGGCAGCAGCCTCCGGCGCTATTTTTTCCCGCAGAGCTTTCATTCTCTCGTCGTCGCCGTCCCGGCGTCGCTACTGCAGTTTGCCTTGCCTATACACAGACTGGCACGTTTGCCAGACGAATCGAAAACGCGAGAGAGAAAGAAGAAGACGAGGGGGGTGGAGAAGGATGAGCGGGGGGGGGAGAGGAGAGCGAGCGAACGGGGAAAACGAGAGGGAAGTAGAATAATCGGAGAGCAAAGGTGGGATGGGGTGGGGGTGGGGAAGTACATAGGCGCAGCCAGCGGAAAAAGCAGAAGCGAGAGAGAAAGAAGTAAATGGCGATGGCAGCAGAGAGGAGGAGGAGGGTGTGGGGGTGCAGGAAAAAAGCCAAGAGCGAAATTCGCTATCGGAAAAATCGAGCTTTCCGTGCCACGAGGCGAAGGTCCGCTGCTGCTGCCTATCTGTGCAGTGTCACCTCATACCTTTGCTTGCATCCCCCACGGCTCTCTCTCTCTCTCTCTCTCTTTTTTTTTCTCTCTTTCGTTCATCTGCTACCTCGCCTCGCTATCTCCCGTCATTTCGTTTCCCTCCATTCTACGCAGGCAGGACGATCTACGCGTCTCTCTCGTCTTTTAAAATGCCGCGCGGAAAATGAACGACCGAGTACCACGGCCCAACTTCTTTTTTTTCTTCTTTTTATTTCTTCCCTTTCTCTCTCTTTCCACTATCAACCTACCCGGGACCTCCTCGTTCGCTCCCTGGGCTTTTTCCCCTTCACCTCCCCCTCCCCACTTCCTCGCAAGCTCACGTGTGACGTTTTTCTTTTTCAGCTGCTGCAGCAGCATCGGCTCTTTTCCACTCTTTGTTCTCACATATGTGAATGTGTGTAAGTGTGCAGGGGAAGAGGATTCCGAACGCGTTTGGATTTTCGCTGGAAAATTAGGAGCATATCGACGTACAGGGCCCGGAGGTACGGGCTTTGAGCCTCAGCTCCTTTATATTTACGCAAATATCAATTTGCACATTTTTTAGGCTTTCAACTTGTACAGTGTTCTTGCAGGAAAATGCTTCTTTTCGGCAGGACAGAAAATGTTAATTAAAACAATAGATTCTTGTTACAAGCATAATACTATTGATGAATTTTATGAGAAAAAAATTGAAAACTTATAACAGAATTAAAATTCTTCAAAAAAAAAAAATAAATAAATAAATAAATAAATAAATAAATAAAATGAAGAATTTTGTTTTGTGTCTTTTTAAAATGGGGACTAGGTATCTCATTTAATGTGATTACTTGCTAATTTTGCCGCAACGTTAACTCCGTACACGCGTTATGAAATAACACAGTTATCTGATTATTTAATCTGCAATTTACACAATAATTAAATAGGAAAACTTATTTGAACAACGAAAATAATAACCGTAACAGCCACCAACAACGAAGAGTAGTATCGGGCGAGCGAGTAAAAGACAGAGAAAGAGAGTGCCAGAGTGAACGAGAGTTGGAATTGGCCGGTCCTTTGTTTCCGTTCAATGCAGCGAGTAGAGGGTACCCACACAGAGAGAGCACAGCCAAAAACGACGAAATCGAGTTATTCGCGGTGGCCGGTGATATTTTCCATGCGTGAATTTTTCGGAGTAGCTGCCCCGTACTCCTCCCCCCACGAGCGCGTCGGTGCGAATCACCTCTCTCACTCCCTCGCTCGCTTGTTCTCACTCCTCTTTTTTCATGCGCTCAAAATACCGAATCGACGCTTTTGCAAATTTACACGGCGCACGAACGCGGCTCGCATTTATTCAGTGCGGGGCGGCCGAGAGTGCGCACGTATATAATCAGCCGTAGCTAGAGAAAGAGCGGCGAGGTAGGGGAAGAAAGAGTGGCTGGGGCAGGGGGAGAGAGAGAGAGTGATTCCGTCGGTGTATGCAAAACTGATATGTTCATCGATTATGCGCGAGCGGCGAGCGCGAGAACCCCCTCCCCTCGCGCGGCGAATCCGTTTATCGGAAATCATTGGCTCTCGCTGGAGCGGCTCGGCGCGGCGGCGGGGGAGGAGAGAAGTGGCGCACAATCGTTTAACAGTGTTTTTCCGCCCTCCGCGTATTTGTTCCGCGTCGGCGCGCCGTTCATCCTACACCCACCAGCCCTCTCTTTCTCTCCCTCCCCCTGTGGCGCCATTACTTTTTCACTCGGTTCGCTCGCTGTGAATGCGTCGCGTTTTTCGCTTCGATCCGTGTGCATTGGGCAGCTGCTACGCGGGCTTGGCTTTTCTCTCCCCCCCCCCTTTGCCCGCCCCGGGCGAATTATGTATGCGTTTAATTGTCGCTGGCGCTTTTCTCTGGATTAATGGCTGGCTTGACAATCGCAATTTCATCGGGGGAGCTCTCTCTCTCTCTCGGCTGAATTATTTAGCGTTCGCGTGACAACGCGTAATTCCACTTTTCGCGGCCTATCTATAGATAAACATCTATATATGTACCTACGGGATATACATGCCTACATACGAACTACTGCTTAGCTAATTATCCTTCGACTATATTAGTTTGTCGCTCGCATGCAACTCGGGCTAGTATTGATTTGCTCGCCTGCCTCGATATTCGACCTTATTGTATGCACAAACTATTACTTTCTTTTTCTATAAACTTTTAATCGCACTTTTCTGGCAATAATATACGTACATACAATACCACTGTTTGACATTTAAAAATAAACGACCGATTTACCGTAGTTGTCGTTAAAAACAAGGTGTTTACCCAAACTAACTGCCAAGAAGTGAATTTCAAATGAAAATTAAACACGTTGACCCTTTACGTAAAATAAGTTTGCACAACACACGTGCTACAGTCAAAGGCGGAGGTGGCAATGCTGTCTAAAAATACGTCGACAACGAAAAGTCCCTCGGGGTCTCTCTCTCATTCCAGAAGCAAAGTTCTCTCTCTCCAGTATCCGTTGAAGCTCGCATGTTAATTACTTCCGCCAGTAGACCCTCCTCCGCGAGTTCTTGTTTTTCCTGTTTACAGCAACTCTCGGGGCATTACTTGCCGCTTAGCACCACTGCAGAAACACCGACCAACCCATCATTCTTTTTTCTTTATATGAAAATCCGAAGAAAGCCTTTTCAAAGATTTTTTAAAATCTTTTGCGACAATTGATCATAAATTTAAAATGGAAATTTAAAAGTGATGTGCAGCTTTTTTTATAAAGAGCCAAGCCATCGATTTCGAATAAATAAATAACCTCGAGATAACGTTCTGATATTTTTCATTTTTGCAATTATTTGATACGAGCCGTTAAAATGTTATTTTTTTCGAATAATTTGATCCTCGCGCGACTTTTTCATTATCTCTCTTTCTCGTGGAAAATCAATTCATTAGCATGCCATTTTGTCATGTCGAAATATTCGTGATTGCTCGGGTGAATGTGTATTCAGGATTCACCGGATGAATCATGATATTTGGTTGCTTTGGTAATTGAAGTTAATGCTCGGCCGTTCGCAAAGCAGCTTTTGCAAAATCAAACAATGAACTTATTTCCAGTACGTCCAGTACCCCCCAATACAAATACAATTTCCTCGACGCCCCGCCCCCCAACCTCTCGCTGCCATTACTTTCATATCGTCCGAGCACCGACCCAAATTACGAAGAAAAATCACTGCAAAACAAAATAAAGCCCAGTTATGTTGCAATAATCTACTAGCCATGTGATTTATTTTTATCGAGATTTTCAAAATATTTATACACGCCCGTGGAGAGGCTGAAAATCCGAGCGAGAGATATAACAGGCATACATTTCCGACCGCTGCTATCGCGCTCGGGACCATCCATCCCGAAGAAGCATCAGTTCCGACAGCCCGTGCGTCAAAATCATCCCCAAGACTCGTACGAGCGCAGCCATCGACAACCGCAAAAACGTGAAATCCAACGAAAGAGGACGAGTCCAACAGCAGAGGCAGCCGTATCGACGATGCATCCCTCTCCCGAAAATAACCATACATGCTTATCGGATCCAAATTTCATTTGCAGCCGCCACTGCGCTGCTCTGCGCCGAGAGACCAATTTCGCTCGAATAGATTTATTAGCGGTTATTATTATGAGTGATCACACGTGTTTAATGGCCACTCGTCGAGAGAGCAGGAGAATCGATTTCGGTATCTTCATTTGCTCCCCCCTCTTTCAAATGCATTATCGCAGCCGGCGGTATGTACACGTAGCGCGGGAAAAAGCGCCGGCGCTAACGAGGACGGAAGTATGCGTGCAAATTATCGCGCGCTACCTGCCCCTGGCCGCGAGAACAAAGCGCGAGCCTGTGTGGGGGGGAGTGGGACACGAAAGGCGCGCGTGGAGAATAATTCCTTTTTTTTTTGTTGTTGCTGTCGCTTCTTTCCCGGGAAACGAGCGCGCGCTTACGGCTCTGTTATTTCGCGTCGCGGTTAATAATGAGCGTGTGTGCCGCTGCGTAGGCTTTAAATTACTACGTGCCGTGTTATTGAGGCATTCACCGGGCTAAAGCTTAGCTGAGCGCACGTAGTATTGTGTTAATAACCCGCGTTGAAAGAGTATTTTATCACGGCTGCTTATTATGTGACTAGCCGCGAATACGTTTGGCTTCTTTTTTTATTCAAGCGAAATTCATCTCAATGTGAAATGATGTTCGAAGGTTTATACATCTATGCTTGGGATATTTTCATTGAATCGTGGTGTCTGTATATGAGCAATCGAATTTATAAATACGCTGGAAGACTAATCAAATGCAATTTCACAATATCTAATGGTATACAATTTTACGCTAACAATTCTCAATTTTTAATTTAATTTTTTTTGGGTATAGGGTACAACAATAAGATAAAGATTAAAAAACGTTGGAAAACATCGAAAAGCATATCATTTTCAAAATAAAAAGTCCGAAGCGACATTCTCGTTTTGTTCCGTCAAATAAATATCGGTGAAAAAAAATCAATTCGTATGCGATATCGCGTCGGCCCAAGCTATATACCCCCAGTCTTCTGCGACTAGCATATATATGTATACGAGAAACAGCGATCCGGCAAGCCGGTATTATACAGATCTCGCTCGCATCTCGCGCGTATTATTCCATCGAACGCGCGCGGGAATAAAAAAGGATACAGGAAATAGCAAAGCGGCTTTGGTCAAACAAAAAAAAAACAAATAAAAAAAACAAAAGTGAAAACAAAAAAAATTCCGAGGCTATATCTTGTGAGAGAGAAAGAGAGTATACGTCCTCTTGCCTCCGTCGCTGTTTGGCGCGCGTCAATATTGCTCGCGACGCGGCCGAACTCTGAAATACGACGCGGCGCATCGCACAAATCTCCCGGCGATTTATAGAGTTGAACAGCAGAGGAAAAAGAATCTGCGCGTACGCGTCTGGGTATGTGTAGGCGCGCATCTGTGAGTGTCTGTAGGTGGAGGGAGTGTCGGAAAAAGCTGTATGTGGCATATACATCGTCGCGTATCTCGCGCTCGTTCGGACCGAAGATGGGTGGGAGTGAGAAATATAAAAACAGGTGAGCGAGAGAAAGAGGGGGGTTATATATAAAAGGTCCCCGAGTGGCCGGCACTGCCACAGGACAGCTTGCGAGCCTGTAACAATCGCATTTTTTCATGTCCGTCACGTACTGCTTTGTGGACATTTTAAAATTTTCTATTTGTATACTCTTCGCCGGCAGCGTCGGCGAGGGGGCTACGATCAGATTTTCCAAGCCAATTCGTGCAGAGTACCACCAGCCGCCCTCCCTCTCTCAGTCCGCGAAACTACGTGCGTTCCCCTTTCCTTTTTTATTATTTTTTCCTTCACCCTCCCCTCTCGCTTCCACTTTTATTATATTTATGACGCGAGAGCTTTGGCATGATATGAAGAGCATAAATACCGTAAAAACTGCAACGTCAATGTTCCCTTTTTGGTCTTTTTTTTTATTATTTTCTAGTCTTTCCCTTTCGAAATGCCGAGAGTGAGGAATGTTTTATTCAGACGCAAAAGATAATTGAGTAAACGAACACTCGCGTATGTTTATAGTGGAGCTTTTCCCTCGACGCTCGACGTAGATTTATCGATTTAGTAAAATATTTAATTCTTTTCGAATATGAATTTTGAGGGAGAATGTTGAGTCAACACACGACATTATTGAAATAAATGCTATTGTTATCGATTTGGGCTATAAAATGAAATGAAAAATGTCATCTTTTACGAGTATCCTTTAGTCGTCCGCTTGAAATAGCGGACAAAATCAGCTGTCGCGCATTCACGTTGCTTCTCATTAAAGAACCAAAGCCCTGGTAATTCTAGAATCACAAGCCCGCCCTTTCCACCGAGTCGAGTGCAAATTCAACCGGTCAACTTCAACGAATGTGTTCCATTTTATCGCGAGAGGCGAGGATAAGGTGCGGGAGTCTCTCTTTCTCTCTCGGCTTTTCTATTGGCCTTTCTCTCTTTCCCTCTCGGGTCCGATGTTTGCCGGACTCTTTTCCCCTGCCTCTTTGTCTCTGCTTGTTTTTCCTGTCCCTCGGGTATGTGCGCGACTGGCGAGATCCGATTTACGATTCGGGCGCGTCCGCTCAGAAAAATGGGAGAAGAGCAGGAGAGAGCTGTACGTACATAAGGGGGTGCGTGGGATGCAAGACTCCGGGGGCGCGGCTCGATCCCCTACTTCTCTCTTTCTCTGCTAAATATTCAATAAACGAGGCCATTATTCTCATCACGTCGCGGATCCCCCTGTTCTCTTCCTTTTGACGCAGAGGGTGGCCGCTGCTACAGATGAGAGGAATCACGAGGAGGATGGGCCGAGACTACGAGAGGCCGCTTTGTTTTACGTCTTTTTCCGCGCGCGCTATGGTAACGCGCCTGTCCTCGCATACATTTTATTCGCTCGTTATTAGACGGCTCATATCCGCAATTATTGATGCAGCAGGAGCTTGTTGACTTGCTTGTTTTTGTGTACTTAAACTCAACGAGGCGTATGGCGGAGATGACGCGATGAAAAAGGAGATGAAGGAGGAATAATTAGTTGCGTGATTGGATTAATCGATTACGTATAAATTAATCATTGTTGAGCGCAAAACGCATTGAAATTCCGAGGGAGAAACTGATTGGTAAAAAAATGTCTTTGTTCAAGGCTGTAACCCGAACAAGGGGCAAGTTATAAAATTCAAACTTTAGGAAAGCTTCTAGACCCTTGCGCACACCCTATCCATTTCTTACGTCCTTCTCCGTCGTCTGCATTATGTAGCAGAGCAGCACCGAGGTAGCGGGATGGAAGGCAGAAGAAAAAAAAAGGAAAGGGATGGAAAGAAAAGAGTCGAGAAGGAGAGAAGCAAGCGTGGGGCTGTTTATCCCCCAGGATTACAAGTCGGTCTGCACATCCATATTCCGTAATTTGCTCGCTCCTCAAGTATAAGAATAAGGCTCCGCTGCTATTCTCTCTCGGCTGCTGTGCGAGTGCGAAAGGGAGAGCCGACTCTCTCGGGCATCCTCCAACTCCTCTTAGCGCTTTTCATACGGCGGCCAGACAGACGGCGGATGCGCAGACGCATCTTCTTTTATTTATGTCTCGAGCAGCACACGTCTCGCCTCTCGCTCTCGCGAGCTGCTGTACTGCTGGCGTGCGGCATCTCGCGGCAGCTTCTCTTTTTATTCGCTCGGCTTGAATTATTCCGTTAAGTTTCTCTCCCGGCGTGCGGGATTCTCGCTCCGGTCGCCAGTAGAATTAAGTGAGCGCGCGCCGTTCCATACCTTTTTTCCACCTTCTCCGCTCTTCTCGCGCCCACGAGAATATCAGACGCGTCTGTGCTGGTGTGAAACGAACGTCAATCGCATTTTAACTGATAAATTATGCAGCGAGTATTTCACCGCCTGCGAGTTCTTTTTCGACGATACGCCATCTAGCGGAGACATTCTCACCGACCTTTTTTTTTTATCGATGCAGAAACGAAAAGAAGAAAAAAAAGCGGAATTATTAGTGAGACTAAGTAAATCAGAGCGTGAGTGCTTAAACGGCCGTCTTTCGCCCTCGCGCGGTATGAATTAAGTGCTTCGTTTAACACTGCTCGGCTTTATTGCGGGAAAAAAAATTTGAATATCATTTAACGCGATGAGCATAGGCATTGTATTCTCTGCCTCCGGGCACAGTCCATGTCCGCACCTCTACATTGTAATTTATTGTAATCAGCGTCGAGAGGAGAGGAGTTCTCTCTTTCTCTCCCCTTTTCTCTCTTGTCCGAAATATAACGAGCGAGCAGAGGATTTTCGTCCGGAAAAAAGAAATATGTATTGTCGCGATAACTCTCCTTTATTCACTCTCGTTTTCGCGAGCCCCGTATTCCCCAACGCCCACTTTACATACAGCCCCCGGACCGTTGGTTGGTTGCCTGCGCGACCCGAATGCCGATCAGACCGCAATATAATATAGCGCTCTCTGCTTGGCCTGACGCGCCAGCGGGAAATTCAAATCGGCCGCTGGGAAGCGATAAATATGTATGACGACGAAAAAGTCTCACGCTTATTTTTCTCCAGTCCGCCCACCCGCTCTCTCTCTCTCTCTCTCTCTCTCTCTCTCTCTCTCTTCATTCTCTTCTTTCTCTTTTTCTCTGGCTCCCCTTTTTTCTCCGTTCCAGCGCTCCCGGCCTCGTTACGCTCGTATTTGGACTCGGCCGTCTCGTGAATTCCCGAGTTTCTTTCCGTCCGTTCTGCGGCCCGCTTTTTGCAGTGTTGTTCAGCGAGCAAGCCAAGGAGTAAGAGGAGGTTGAGAGAAGGAGGAGGGAGGGGAGGAAGGAAGGAAAAAAGGGCGCGAAAAGCTTGCTCGTATTTGCTCGATAAACCACCGAGTCGTTTATTTTACTCTTGACGCCGGGCCCCCAGTGCTCAAGTGCACGCTTAATTTGAAGAAAGAAAGAACGAGGAAGGAGCGAAGAAAGAGAACGAAGCAAGGGGGAAAAAGGTCTGTCAGGGGTGTGCCGGGCGGAGGGAAGAATTAAGAAAAAAAGGTTCGTAAAGAAAGGGCTCTAGCACGCGATCTGTCGTAAATCGCAAATCCGGTCCACGACTTTGCCTCGTAGCGAAAGAAACGCCGCTAATTTAAGTAGCTGACGGGCTTCACCCCCCTCCCCTTCTTCCTACCCTCCTCCTCTACCACTTCTACGACGCTCTACAGGGAGGATTTAATCGATTTTCTTTCCTTGTCCCACGATACCTCGTCATAAAAAATGGTAGTTGATTTCACGGGAAAAAAAGTGATCATCAAGCTCTTTTCTCATTACTCTTTATTTTGCGCGTATTATTCTAACGATTTTTTGTCGAAATAGTAAAGTCCGATAGTACTTAGCGTTTGCGCTTATCCTTCTTTATTTGTATCATGTTTACCGCTCGACTTTTCAATTGAGAATTGATAATTGATCGTAAATCTTCCGATATCTTGGTAAAAGCTGTAAATATTTTATAACTCTGTAGTCGAGACATGTATATAATTTAAAAGCCGTACGATACGAAAATAAGTCGAAAAAGAAAAGTATAGGAAAAGGCAGTATATAGAAATTCGATTTCACTTTATCGCGCTTATACTCTCTCTCTCTCCTCGTGTTTCTTCGATTACGTCACGACGCAAAGTGGAAGTGAGAGAGACAGAGAGACCCCATGCGGTGGCAGGCACGTAACAATGAAGTTTTCCTGAATTAAAAGCTCGTCGCGCCATTTGCATGTTATTACCTCGTTTACATATTTATTCAAGAAGCCGGGTAGCGCAGAGGAGATGTAGAAGGTGCTGCGTTCGGTCAGACGTCCCGCGCGCTCATTTCGAACGAGCCTCCGGGAAGAGGCAGAGAAGATGGGGAAGAGTGAGGGAGAGAAGTGAGAGAGAGGAAGAGAGACGCGCCAAAATCATCCCCCTAATCCGCGGCAAACTTCCTCTCGGGGCTTTGGCCTTTAATATTAGATTAGGCGCCTGCTATGTATACAGCGTGAAAGGAAAGTTATACCGTCGAGACGAGCAACACTGAGTGGTTTGACTGGGCCGGGGGGAGTGTCCCGGATGAGCGTAAGGTCCGGTATTTTCCGCTGGCGTACACGCTTTGTCTCCAGAGAGGAAGCATGTATAACCGACTAGTCACCTGTCTACGCTCGTCGCTCAAAATATTATCTATGTACAGCCACTTACCATATCTGATTAATAATCGTTAATTTTGAATGGAAATATAACTTTTTAGTTATTGTTTATTATTTTTTCTTTTTTCGGGGGCTTAATTCTTATTTTCGCATGAGAATAAAGTATTGTTCCAATTCTCTACGTTTAATATTTAATTTTTCAAAGTCAAAGCGCGTTAATGTTGAAAGGTATTTAAATATTTAGTTTAGTATGTCATGCTATTGATTCTAGTTTTATGTATAAATCATAACTAAGCTTTTTAAAGAGTTGTAAAATGAATGGCGTAATTGTAAAATCAATATAACAGTGTATGTAGAAAAGGTATTTTGTTTGCTCGCGGCTTCAAATCAATAAGCATTAATGTGAAATGAAGCTTACCAAGTTGTTTGCGATTCTTCAGTAAAGTTATAAATTTGCACAAAAAGAGCCTTGCGACAAAAGTTATTTAGGTACAAAAGATATTCTTTTTCTTAAACGCATAATTGTAAAGTGAATACAAGTATAGAAAAGTATAAGGAAAAATCACTATACTCTGTAGTTTACGCAGGATATATACCACTAATAGGGAATTTAAAACGAAATTTTACTAGATCAGTATAGTAAAATTTAAAAAAGACTATCACAAATACACGTACGTTAATACTAAAAATTATCTATATTGAGTTCCAACAGACGTGACCAGTAATTACCGTGTCTAATAATAATCTTAATTAGTTGCTGGCTTTCTAGATTCTTCTCGCAAGTGCCTGAATGGTTTCACGGTTAATACCTAAAACGATTGTTTACCTTTACATGTTAACTGTTCTGCGGCGATAAGTTAGAAAATGTGTACTTAGGAATTTAGTTTGCGATGAGGTAGAATTTAATAAATGCTGTATAACCAAATAAAAAATTGCGTTTCATAATTCTCACTAATTAATAAAGATCGCTCTATATAAATAAATCAGTATATATATATATATATATACATATACATATATATATAAAAGCAAGAAAAAAATTGAATTTCCTTTTTTAAATGTTGGTGTAGTAGTAAAATTTAAAATATAGTACAGTAGTAAAATTTAGAATCCAGTATAGTAAAAATTAGACTATTATTTAATGTCTTACCTGTTTGTGCATTTCCACGTTAAGACCGTATGACATTTCGTAATACTGAAAAAAAATAAAAACATTATTAAAGAATTTTGCATAATATTATGTGGTAAAGTGTAAAGTAGTGTGTAAAGCGTGTAAAATGATGTACAAAGCAGAAATAGTTAAGTGAACTTAAAAAAATCTTAATGTCATGCACATGTTTAGTACTGTTAACCTCAAGACAGTCATTAAAAATATTTACCATAAACCTCTTTAAACCAAAGATACACGTATATTCTAGACAATAAATTTTTATCTATGTTTGGCCAAAGAAAAGACATGAAAATTCAATAGAGAAATAAAATCTTGCTGCATAAATATATAGACATTTTTTTATGCTTGGTGATTGAAATTCAATACCTATTCTTGACGGATGCCATATCTTAAGAGTTGAATGAAAGAAAGAATAGAGAGCTGGTGTATTTCCATTTTATTGATGTTTTCAAATTACTGCTCCAACTTTTCTTCCGTAAAATAGCACAACGAAATTATAAACAACCTTAAATTACGACTATTTCAACCGTATCAGTTTTCTATCTCACCTAGCTTAAAATAGATCTTAAAACGCTAAAAAAAAGATTTATAAAACTTGTTTGGTCCATATCGAGTTGGTGAAGTCGAAAAAACAAGCGCATTTCAATCCCGCAGAGCCGCAGAAGAAATAAAAGAAAAAAAGGCGAGATTAGAAGCTCGAAAAAGCTCGGAGCTCGCGAAAGAAGATAAGCGAAACAGTTTCCCGCAAACGGAGAAAATGAAAAGTGCCAGGCGGCGGTTCCGAGCTGCGGTGCTGCTGCTATACCAGCAAGGAAAGTAGAGAGACAGAGACGGAGAGAAGGTGGAATGAGGGAGCTGGTGGAAGAGAAGGAGGAGAGAGAGAGACAAGAGTGAATGCGCTGGATT
Organism: Anagyrus pseudococci; assembly: GCA_030522585.1. NCBI lineage: Eukaryota > Metazoa > Arthropoda > Insecta > Hymenoptera > Encyrtidae > Anagyrus > Anagyrus pseudococci. The sequence goes on from JAPYYQ010000921.1 coordinate 31,507, forward strand.
TTAACGGTTTCCCCCGGCTCGCTCGAGTCATTGGCTATAAAGTGCGAGGCCGGCGTTTACTGCCCGGGCGGCTCGTAAAGCGGCGCTCTGTGCTCTTCCTCTCGCCGCGCATAAACGAGAGTCGGGGAGTCTCTCTCTCTCTCCCTCTGCCTCTTTCTCTTTTGCTTGGCATTTCAGTGCGCGAAAGCGAGAGGGAGGGAGAGACCGCAGAGCTGGGGCCGGCGTAATGAAAACGAATGGCCGCGAGGAGAGGGGCATTTCGCGTCGCGCCTGGAATTGCCGACTGCACGGGAGCTTAAGCGCGAGCGCGCGGTTTATTTCTTGTGCTGCTGGCAGGAGGAATAGGAGGTGAGCTCGAGGTTTGTACCCAAGCACACCGCTGTATGTGTATATGTATGCGCGTCTGTGCTCTCGACACAAGACTGATTTTTCCGTTGTGGGACGGACGATCGTGTTCTTCTTTAATGCCCTCCCCCTTACCACCAAAAGCTCTTTTTCTCTCTTTGCGGACTAGTCTGCTACTAGCTAGCACGAGAGTGTCGATCGAATAAAATGTCCTGCAACGATTGGCTTGGAAGGACTTTTTGGGTCAAAGAGTGAGAATCACTGCTGGACAATGTGCTTCGGATGGATAAGTAGACGGCTCAGTAAAAGAGGTAAAGTGAACCATCGCCGACGACGGAGCAAGAGACGAGTATTGGCGTTTGAATAAAAACGGCAATGTGATTATTCGATAAGACTGTAAGCTGCATCTTGTATACTTAGAGAGCGTAGAACCTCGAGATACGTACTAATTTAAGAAAATCGATTACTTTTTACGCCCTCACCGCAAAGCCAGCCAGTACGTCGGCTTTACACTTAAATATTACTCGTTTACAACTTATAAATATTACGTGTTATTTTACGAGCGTCTTTATTCCTAGGTGTATATTTATAAAAGCTTAGACCTATAGCTCGAAGCAAAGTTTTATACGAGGCAGGAATTTACCGAGCAGATTTAGCTTTGATGTTCACGACGTAATTAGACAAACTCTTTGGGACTGACGATTAAAAATAAAGAATAAAAGAAAATTTAAAAAAGAAATAATAAGATCTATTTTGAGGCGAATTCGATGAAATATTCAAAATAAAGAGTCGCTGGTGGAGCGCACGAGTTGTGTTTAAATTTGTAGAAAAGTCGACGATTATAAATATCGGATTTATGCAAGTTGAATATTATTAGCAATTTTCAACGAGAGAGAAAGAGATAGAAAGAGAGAGAGAGGGAAGCAAGCAGAGAATTTGCGGAATGGAGCTGCAGACGGGTCGTTGGGGCATAAAAACCGATAGGGTCTCTCTCTCTCTCGATGCGGCTGGCATTCCTCTTTCGCCGTGATTAAATCGATATCCTATCTCCGGCCGCGCTAAATTAAATCTTTCCAATTTTATCGCAGCATTATTCGCGCGAATCTCCCGTCTGCCCCCACCCACTTCTGCCCTCTTCTTCCCTCCCGCCGCCAACTAATGGGGGAGTTAGGGGCTATTTAAATCTTGACCGTTTAATGGCAAGTCGTCAATAAGCCGAGCAAATGGAAACGGACAGCCTTACACGGCTGGGCGCGCGCGAGAATTACCCGACTATTAACAGATCGTTCGGCTCTATTCGGCTTGCTCGAGAGTGAGAGAAACTGCAGTGCGCTCTCGAAGGCTTCCGATTGCAATGGGAACCGCTTCGAGGAGGAAACTTCTTCCGCTCCATCTATAGCTCGCGACGAGCTTCCGTCTTCGTTTGCTTTCCCACTGCCTTGCGTTATTCCCTCTGCCCCCCCTCCTCTCTTTTTCTCTATCGAACAAACTCGTAGGTTTACAGTTTTACAATTACACTGCACTACCGTTGTTGCGTCAGACTATTGCGAGCTTGGAAAAAAGCTGTATTTTTTATCGCGAATGATTTTTTTTTTATCGACTCCGGAAAATAGCTGGAATAATCTATTGCGCTATATATAATATAACCGGTAGTTTTAGCGAGCACGAAAATAGTCGAACGATTTCGATTATTTATAAAAAAAAAAGAAAAAGAAAAATAATGATAATGCTTTAACTGTATCAGCCTTTCTATTGTTAGCCCTTTTCTTGGCTTTTGTACGAGCACACACAGCAGTATACAGCAGAGTTACGGGTGGCGGGAAGGGAGGGAGAAAACAGTTAATCGGCGGAATTCGTGGCGTTAAATGTAAATTCCGATCGTCATAAAACTTGAGCAAACGCAGCCAAACGCCGAGCGCGTTCGACTTTCTCCTTCGGTAGCGAAATCCAGACGGGAGCGGGCTTGGAGTAGGGGGGGAACATTTGTTAAGCGCCAGTTTACCACTTTGCGCGCGAGGAAGTCAATGGCCGGCGAGAGAATACAGGCGAGCGTAGTCGGGAACAACGAGGAAAGGGAGGCATGGGGCAGGGGGGGGAATACCCAAGACGGCAAAGCCGGCCAAGTTGCGCGAGAACTGTTTCTCTGCGAGAATACTGGGGAGGGAGAGGAAGGGGGGGGGGTGCTCTCCTCGAAATCCGTGCGCTCTCTCGGCCGCGTTAATTGGAACTTAATTAATGGACCCCCACCAGCACTGCTGCTGGCGCTGTTGCTACTGGCTCGAAAAACAAGGCCCGCAAGCCGAGAGACCGGTCTCTCTTGATTACACGCCGCGCGAATTTCTGCTGCGCTGCACACGCCTCCACAGTGTGTGTGCGTGTCTGTGTGTGCTGTGTTGCAACGTGTTGCGCAGGTACTTTGTCGTTTTGCTGATAGTTGCGCTATACGAAAAACTTTTCCTTGAGACGATTCACGAATTATGAACGTTGATTCTGTTTATTCACTGTCGTTCATTGATAAATCAGCACAGGCGTGAGCAAAAAAATGTCGAGCCTCTCGGGCCCACTTTACGTAATTGCCGGCTTGAAACGTTTCATTATGGAATATAGTCGTAAAGCGTTATTTTAACTGTTTTTCGTTTCACCGCGAAAAAAAAACGAATATCACTCCATCGACCTCAAAAACTAGGCATTATCTTCCGTTCGCTCGCGCCACACGCAGATATACATATAAATATATAGCCAATAATCTTGCTGACCAACACCTCTGATCCCAAGCAATGCTTAACGTCTTAACGCAAACTAACCCGTCCGCGCGCTGTCAGAGGAAAAATTTAATTACGCTTTTAACCTACTAAAAGTTTTCTTCGCCGACAAACAAACGGCGCGCTCGCTAACCGATGGATGAGATGTGGAGTAGGGAGGCGAGGAGTGAGGAATTGGCGGAGGGCGAGAGACAAGAGGAGGGGTATTCCGCGGGAGAAAACCGCAGAATAAAATTCCGCGGCGTTGAAATCCATTACGGGCGTGCGCGCAACCGCGTGCATTCTCTCCCCCCAGCCCCACCTCCGTCTCGGAAATTCCTTGGCGAGAAGCTCGGGCGATCGATTCACGCTAGCGCCCCCTCGTCCTTTCGCGCAAGAAAATATCGACTTTCGCGCCGTGATGCTGCTGTAGCCTCCCCCTGCAGCCTCCTCTTCTCCCATAGAGCTTCTTCTTCGCGCAATAAACAGATCGAGGAGAGTCGATAGCGATCGGCGATCGATGTCGCGATATAGCCCTACCCCCGCCGGCAACAGCGAGAAAGAGAGAGAGAGAGAGAGAGAGAGAGAGAGCCCGAGTAATCAGAGTCGCGAGACTAATGGATCGGAGGCTGCGCTAACTCCCTCCCCTCCCTCCTTCCTCTTAACCAAGTTCTCCACGAGATGCTTATCGAATCTCTCTCTCTCGCTGCCTCTCTTTCTCTCTTCTGGATAGTTCCTCGTCGTTTTCTTCCTCGCTGTAGTCGCGCGCCTTTGTGCCTCGCACACGCGCCTATACGGAGAGCCGTTCGACCGAGCGGCTGTCAAATTATTTATTCTCGCCGCGGGTCGGAGAAAACTTTCACGGCGCGGCGTCGAACTATTGTTTCAAAAGTTCACCGCGAGTAGGTATATCTATTTCCGGGCGTAGCGACTACCCAAGTGAGCGGTTCAAGGGGGGACGGGTAAGGTAAGCGCAGCGCGCATGCAGCACTGACTAAATTTGCCTCCGCATTTCGACTCCCCTCCTTTCTTTTTTTTTTTGCTTTCCCCCTCCCCTCTCTCTTCGTTCCTCGTTGTCGTCGTAGTCCGAAGACGGCGCTAAGCGGATTTTAAGATCGTTTGCATTTTGTGCTCCGTATCGTCGAGTACGCCTCTAGCTTGTTTCGCCTTCCGGCGCCCTGTCTTCCTCTCCCTCTTTAGGTCTGTATATATGTGTGCGTAAATGTCTGTATATACATATAGAGAGAGAGAGCGTAAGCCGAGAAACTGAAAGTTCGTTGTTGATCTTGGCCGAAGGAAACCCCGGGAAATAGAGGGAGGGGGGAGTGGAGATTGTTGAGCATGTAAATTTACTTTGTAATGCGAATGTAAGAGAGCGCTGTTTTTACCCAAAGAGTTTCACTTTGCGCTTGAAAAACTGTTATTATTACGCGCCCGCAAAATTGCATTATTAACCCCTCGTATACGTTCTCTCGCGAACTCCTCGTAACAATGGTACTCGCTTACTAATTAAAACATGAGAAGTACAGACGGCAATATAACGAACGAAAATATGATGAAAACTCGCGAGAGAGTCGGAGGGTTTAGAGAGGCGAATCGGAAATAAACGCGCCAGCCGTGTGACCAAAGCGACGAAACCGCCATTATCGCACGTGCGTGTACGCGCGCGGAGGTATATACATCCGAATCACGCCACAGTAGCGCTTGATTGTTTAATTAGGAGGCACCTGCCGAGGCCGCAGTCTGTACACACACACACACGCTCGGTTCTCCGACAGCAGAGCGTGTCCGTGCGAGGCCCAGCGAGCGACTTGTTGCGGCAGGCCTGGCCACCGTCGACGACCTCACTCCTTCCCCCCACGACCCCCCTTCTCTACTGCCGCCTACACTCCTCGTGCCAATAGCCCGGCAACTTGCAAATTTCGACCCGGATCGGCTCCCTCGATATTCGTATTACTCCCCCTTGCCTCGTTTTACGTCCTCCCATTCTAGCGATTTAATCAAGAAAAACAGGATCGTTATTACCGTAGGCCGGCGGGGAGGGGGAGGCAAGGAAAAGGAGACGAGCTAGCAGCTAGGCTCAACAGATTTTCGATAATGGATTTGAAATCTGTAACGGATGCTCTTTGGGGCGCGGGGGCAGGCAGAGGGAATGGGGCGTACGCTTTGGCTTGGGGGGCGATTATGCTTTTGGCTTGATTGGCTGCTCCATCGATTTGAAGAAAGAGAGTATTGGCGCGCGAGGGGTATTCTAATGTATTCCAAACGACTCTCCCTCCGTCGGTTAAATTAATTGGAGTTATTCGAAGAGAGAGCGAAGCCGTAATTAACGCGACGACCGGATTAGTCGTGATTTTCCTGGGGCGTCCCTCTCCCTCCTGCTCCTTGGGCCTCTTATGCCAAGCTTGCTTAACAAGTAGTCTTGTAAGTAGATTTGTCTCGCTCGAAGCCCGCGACAAGATCCCGAGGATATATCCCAAGAGAGACGGAAAGACAGAGCTAGTCCTGCGCGCGGCGAGTGTGTTAACCCGTCGGTTTTCCGATCGATTTGAAATCCTCAATTTCGCTGAAAATATCTCTCTCCCTCTCTCTTCTCCTATTATGACAACTGCTAGGAGAGTCAGGTTGTTGCCTCGAGAGTCTCTCTCTATTTGTATGTCTTGCCGGGAGCGAAGGCGGGGCGGAGGTGGGGGTGGAAGCTTGAGTTCCTGTCGCCGCGAGCCAAACAGCTCTCGAGAAAATAAACCGGGCTGCGATCTCGCTTCGCCTCGTGACGCTCGTGATAGTAGTTGTGTCTCTCTCCCTCGTCGGGTGCAGGGTAAATAGTTTGGCTGTGGAGAAAGCGGAAGCAGCATCAGCCACAACGCTGGTAGCAGCAGCAGCAGCATCAGAGCGCCGGGGATCCGTTTTACGAGGGCCTTTGAAAAACAGATCAGACACTCCCTGTCTTCTTCCGACGGCTTCGCTTGGCCCTCCTCCAGACGCAGTGCCCGTTTTACCGCTACAATCTCCTTTGCGCTTTTACGGCCGGCAAGCACTTAATACACACGGAGCAAGGCGTATAGACGACGAGGCAAAGAAGGGGGCCAGGAGGACAGTAGCGACTGCGAATGAAAGACAGACCCGCGCGAACCTAAGCGCAGAGATAAAGCAGTAGGAGAGTGCAGCGGGGAATTTTCGCGAACGAGAGCAAGCTATACGACGACGGGGGAGCCACACTGTCGCGTCTCTCGTAAAACTCGACGAGCCTGACAATTACACGAGCGCGAGGGAGAGTCGTAAAAGCGTAACGCTCGCCTGGGGGGCCGTCTCGCCTCCGTGATTTCGCACCTCGACTTTGCTCTGCTGCTATTCTCTGTGTGTGTGTGTGTGTGTGTGTGTGTATAGGGGTGTCTGGGTTCGGAAACAAATCCGGACCACCAGCGCGTCTCCAAGGCTATAACAGAGTCTATAAGAGAAAGGCGGATGGAAAATTTGTAAGGGGATGGCCCGCTTACGTGAGCTATCCTTGGCTATAAGGCTAGCCTTCAGTAGGCCCTGCGTTAGGGTCTATCTTTCCGGGGCTGGCCGAGGAGCTTAAGCTCTGCGGACCGTCCCGTATCTAGCTGTGTGCGATGTACTCGCCGCAGTTGGGGAATATTGCGAGCAGCCCGTAAAGCTATTGTCACTGTACGGAGTAGAGAAGGCAGGCGCGCGTTATACGAGCTTCTCCTGCTCGGGTACGCCCCCTGGCGACGAGCTTTTTTACGACGCCCGCGCGCAACTTGCAGCCAGTAAAGTGTGTACTAACTTGATAAGCGAGATATTGCACTGTTTACGGCTTAAAATATAGCGACCGACGTAGATATGCGGAAATTCATTTTTGCGGATTGACGATAACGTAAGTTACGGCTCTTTCATCCGCGCGCGATGATTATTTAACTTTGCCTCCTCGCGCTCTATTTTTGCTAATGTTAGCCGGGTTGTTGAACCGCCTTCTCCAATGTCTGCTGCTTGATCATCGAAATACAGTGCGATAACGAGCGAACACGAGAATTAGCTGGAAAAAGCTGTAGGAAGCTCAGTTTCGCTTGCTCCCGAGAAAAAATGCCCCGCCGTTCTACAAAGTCACAACAAGGTTGTTTGCGTGTAAGCCAATAAGATAGGGCTGATCCAGAGAAGCGCGCACATAAAGCGGCCGGGTAGTTAAATGACAACAGCAGAGACCTCCCAGCATCAGCGACATGAACGGCACTTCCTGTCCACGGCTTAGAGAAGTTGGCGTAACCCTAGCAATGTGTAAGAGGCCACCGTTGAAGAGAGCCGATAAGATAACAAGCTCTCGCTTGCAGTGAGAAATTAATAAGCGAAGATCGAGTTGAGCTCCCGGGAAGAGCGGAAACTCTATAGAGCGATGTCGAAGGAGAGGGGGAGATAAGCCAAAGCCGTACACAGCCCGACTAAAGACAATAATGCTGCCAATAAATAAAGCCGAGAAGAGGGAGAGAAATCGGCGCTAATTAAGACGCGCACGCACGCACGAGTGATACACGCCGCCGGTAATGAAAATCTACGAGGGGAAAGCTGCAGTTGCATTTAGACGCTAATCGCTAACGGCTTTATTTATGGGCCCCTGCTCATATAAATGCCCGAGAACAAATAACGGCCCAGAACTCAAGAGGAAATTCAAGAGGATACCTGTTGTTCTTCGCGGCTCGGCAATTCTTCGTACGTATGTGTCTGTAGGAGAACTGTAAAATTTTGATTGCGCCGAAATAATTGGCTTGCGAAGAAAATCGTTAATTTTATGAGAGGAAGGCGAGAAACTTCTTTTCTTTTCTCTTTCGATCGAAGGCGATTACGATAGATTTATTTTCGCATTGAATGATCTTTGAGGAGAGTAAGGGTTGTGCACAAGACGGCGACAGAGAAGGCAATGATAAATTATTGAATTTAATTGACGCTTGGAGAGACATTCGTTTTCTTTGATAAATTTTACTTACGATTGTATTAATAGTTGATTACACCTGCAATTATCGTAATTTATCTCTGCGAAAACAAAACAATGGAAGACATTGTTAGTCGGGAAAATAATATTGGTAATATAATCAATTAACGCGAACAATCGCAAGGCAAAGTACACTGCGTCTTTATGGCAGACGTGTGTTCGTGATTATTCTTCTTAGGTGTCGGAATAACCGGCTTTATCGATGAATCAGGCAATTACAGTTGTTATCCTAGATTTGCAAATAATTTATCTACATCAGCAGTTCTCCTCGCGATTAATAATCATTCTTTGTTTTTTTTCTACTTCGCGCGATGAATATTTAATGTTGTCTTAGACAAAAGGGATAATTAACGGTAATATAAAATCAAACTGATAACAGGTGATTTATGTGCTGATAAAATTTGTCATTCAATGAGATTTGCCGGCGAAAACGTAATGTCCACTGGAATAACAGAAAGCAGCTTATCACGTTGACGATGAAAAGGACTTGACAGACCTGATAGCGATCTAATTAATTGCAACCAGCTAGTTAAGAAGCGCAAACTTTTCTCTCCTACTTAATTAATCGCTTGATTAAAGCACATCATTATTGCCATTTCCGTGAAGAAAATTAAAGAGCTTTGCTTCTTTCTTTTCTTTACCCTTATTCTGTAGTGAATTTTACGATTATTCTATTTTATGCAGCATGGCTTAATTGTACTTGACTATATTACTTAATTTTCCAATTGAAATAAATTTATTACATTTTATTACATTTGCAACATCAGGTTTTAAAATTATTATCGAAAATTCATTGTCTTTTCCTATATTGCAAATAAATTTTAAATACATAAAGATGATAGGTATAAATATATGACAAATGAAATGAGTATTGAATGATTTTTGTACTCACCATGACGTAGTGACGCTGCATTTCCGATTTTTCTTGAGCTAGCTTTTCCAGATCCAACTTAATACTGTACAAAACAAGCAAGGAAAATGCACGTGTAAGCTAAAAATTATTCTGTGCAGGCGACAGTTATAAGCTTTTTACACCAGAGAAAAATGTTGTTTTTATTAAAACATTTTTATCGATTCATCTATTAAAAAAAAATCAAAGCCCACCAAGTAATATATGGGATTTTATTTATACGAATATGAAATTTCATTTTTGCTAGTAACATTAAAATAAAAAGCCGTTAACACTATCATATTCGACGAATGAAAAGCCATCGGGTCAAGATGAGGCAGAGTTAAAATCTGCCGATCCCACATGATAAGTAACTTTCACGCGGCAACATTTTGCTCGGTGTAAATGTTTCGAAGGGAAAATAGATAGAGAGCGTATAGAAGAAGTCGTGGGAGGAGGTATAAAGAAGTCATGGAGGGGGGGAGAGGAGGGGTGAACGGGATATTAATTGAACCGCTGTTACCGCTTTTACGCAGCGATCGCGTTGGCAAACACGAAGCGCGCGAGCCATTGTTTGTTAATCGCTTGAAAACGCGCGCGCCGTGAGAAGTGACCTTTTTACACTGCGCGCCTGTGTTTTAGCTTTGTGTGCCGAGAGAGAGATAGAGAGAGCATAGAAGCGGCGCGCGCGTACTCAAGGGGCTAGAGAAGGGGGTTAGGGGGACTTTACCATATACGTACAAAGTGGCGCGCTCGATTTGCGATTGACGCTACTGCACAAGATAATGTTAGTTTCGCCGCGCGAGATGTGTTGCGAAAGTTTGGCATGTGTGTGGCTACATCGGAGGTTTTTTTTATTAATTTACAAGGGGCGAGGGGGAATATGATTGTGTACTAGCTCACTCAACAGTTTGAGTACCGAAAAGCAGCTCGCTGAAATAAAAATTAGAAAGTAGCCCTCATCCTCGGAAGTCTTTTGGTAATCGCATGGTATTGTCTTTTCATTCTATGTATTAATGGCGAGTATAAATTAAATGAGAGAGGGAGGAGGCCGCGGCGTCTCGGTTTACAATGCGAAATGCCCGCGCCTCCGTCTTATGGAGATGAATTTGTAATTTAAAAGAAAAATGATTGCGTAACACAGGCTGATGATGACGTGTAGTCTGCCAGACAGAGATAGAGAAAGAAAGAGTCACGAGGACGTGGCGATGAAGTGGTGTGCGAAAATTACAATCAAGCCGTCAAATAAAACACACAATTAGTGCAGACGCAGCAAACATTGACTTATCATACAATGTATAAAGTGAGCGATATTATGTTCCATATGTTGTAAGCCTTTTTATCAATGAAATCCTCAAAATTCTTTCAGATTTTATTTGATATTTTGTATGATGATATATAAGTTGAAAATGATAAATTAACAATCTACTGAATGTATTTATTGTTTGGCACAGTTAGATAATTAGTTACGATGAAAAATGTTTGAATATGCGAAACAAAGACGTAAACTATTAATTAATGAGTATACAGCTATCTATGTAACAACTTTATTTTACGGCTACATTATCATTATCATTATTATTATTATTATATGAGGTATGAACATTGAATTATAACTTTCAAACAAATATAATCCAAATTGTTACGTGAAAAATAAAACATTGAAAACGTGCCTCTCAACTTTCAAGCATCAAATCAAAAAATTTTGTACATCAAGAGAAAATTCATTCAAAAATACAAATATTTACTTTGAAAAAAATATAAAAATTACAAATTTTTTGTTTCAACTTTTTAAGTGCACTTAGAAAAGATAAGAAAATGATTTTGGTAAAAAATTGTGTGGTGAACAATCTGTGTTTGACTGTAATTTATATGTCATCGAGCGGCTTACCATAACGCAATTCCTCTGAATCTCTATTTTTTCACTGACTAGTTTCTCGAACTCCACTTTAAAGCTGCTCGAAAATAATAAGAATATCGATTAATATCACCAGTCCTCGGATTTTTCATTAATTTTGTTTATTCTATATTCGCATTTTAATTGATTATTTTTTTCGCAAGCCACGTTATAAAAAATTCTTCCTTCGCATCATTCAAATCATTTCATTACGTTATAATATATCATTGACAAAAGTAAAAAGTTGTTTACACATTAAACATATTTTATCAGGAATGTATTGTGTATAAAATTGAAAGAAAACACATATGCTTACAAATTCTCTTCAACCTAAATCTCAAAACCTCAGGATGAGCATTTATCTCCTCGCGTTGTCGCGCATAATTTATCAAAGGCGCGATGGAAAAGGAAAACACGCGAGTGGACGATGAAAAGCCTAATAGCAGTACACGCGCAGGGACTGTAAATTTGCTAAACCTCCGCGCGGTCCGGAGAAAAGAGAGCAAGAGAGAGCCAGAGCATAAAAAACCGGACGATAGCCAAGAGCTCGGAGGGGGACGCGTAGCGAGGAGTCAAAAAGGAAGAGAGTGCACACACATATACAAACGCGAAATAGGGAAAGAGGGGGAGGCCGCGTCGTCGCTGGGAGTCAAAATGCAAATTTAACGAGCAAAAGCCAATGCCGGCGTCTACGTAGACGTATAAAACGCTGAAACGCGCGACGGCATTGTACGAATATACATATACACGCGCGTGTGCGCGAATATGTGTGTACTCTTGCGCACACACTGGCTCCCGCTCTTTCTCGAGAGATCTCTTCTCCGAGCTCACAGTTGGCTGCTGCAGCTCATGTAAATAAGTTATACGCGAGCTGCGGATACGCGCGCGAGCGACTAGGGGGCAAGGGAGGGAGCGGAGGCGCTCTCTCCCGCGCGATCCATTAAAACTTGACTGGGCGCTTGGCTCCTATAATATAGGGAGAGAGAGGCGTGTAGCGCCCGTGTACATATGTCGCGCTCGCGCCTACTCCCCGAGACGCGTCACCTTCGTGCGCGCGTCCCCGTGTCTCTATATGCACGTGTGTGTATGTTTGCGTCGCCGTGTGTTGCAAGCTGCGTTGGTCGAGAGAGGCACACTGCTCCCCCGAGGCCAGCGACACGAAACCGTAATTTAAGTTTCCGCCGATGGTCGATTGGTCTCCGCCGCCCCTTCTCCCAACGCCGCCCGACCGCTACTCTCGGCTTCTCATTCCACCGGCACTCTCTCTCTCTTTCGCTCATCGGTCTACGCGAGAAACGGATGCGTGTGCCGGTGTGCTATGGCTAGCACGTGACTTGGCGAATTAACACGTTCGAGGTGCCGGCTGTGCAAACTACGCCTGATGCATTTTCCTGCTACTGCTACTACTATCGCCCGAGAGATTCGCGACGACGATTATTTGTACTCGCAAGAGAGGCTTTTTCCCTTCTTTGGCATCCTGCCGGTTTGCGCGCGGTTTTGCGCTTTTCATTAGTATGTCGCGCTCGCCCCGGAGCTTTGGACAAATGATGCTTAGAAAAGCCTAATGTCTTTACATACACAAGACGTGCTTGCCAGCACAATTTTCAAGTTAAGGATTTTATACTTTGCGCGCAAAGTATTGGCGATCATTATCGGAGATTTGAGCAAAATTTATAATTTCACAAATTCATGTAATTACATTGATCGAAGAAGATTTTTTCGATTCGCGAAACGAGATAAATTAAACTTCGCAATGAGGATTATTAATTTTCACGCGCGCGCACAGGCGTCTTCATAACTATAAATTTATCGAAATTGATTAACCGGAAAGGCAAACGAAGCAAAGCAAAGAAACGATGGACGACGAGTAAAATATGAATTTTCAGGAGAACCGCTTGCACGCGGTTAATTAATGTACCGTGAGCGCGTCCGCATCGACAGTCGCGGCCAATGAAAAAATAAACGAGCCGGAGAAACGAAGGAAAAAAGAACGGCTCGCGACGCGACCGGCAAATTATTTTCAGCTGCAGCGGCTGCGTTTATTAGCCCAGCTTTCTCTCCTTAAATAAATGCTCTCGATATCGAGCGTTCGGTATACACTCCGGGCCCTCCCTCTTCTCGTGTGCGCGTCGCCATATAAATTAACACTTGCCGCAGCGACAAACGCGATGTAAATCAGCCGACGAGAGAGAGAGAAAGCCGCGCGCTCGCCGGCACTTAATGAACCACCTGCCGAAGCACGAATGACCGAATTAAGGCCATCAGAGGAGAATTAATAATGCCGCGCCACGAATTTACGCCAGTTCGGTCACTCTATTACGTCAGTTTGCGGCTAGCGAAATTTCTTTTTTGCGCGGTCGTATATCGCCAAGAAGATATTATTGTTTAATGCGATAATTGCTTTAAAAATTCGCGTTAACGTCGAACAAGAAATTTTGTAAAGTTGACAAACGTTGGCCTTTTTGTATTTTAAGCATTTGAAATGTTTTATAGAACAAAAATATTAATTTTTATTTATTAATACACTGAGAAAAATCGCTCAGTAAAAATTATTTTAATTCTAGCAAAAATTACTATAATTTGTAGGAAAGTTGATACTTACTCGGAATTTAATAAAA